>VZTL01052870.1:0-33015 GCA_013400535.1 Scopus umbretta | reverse complement strand
AAAAAAAAGAAAAAAAAAGGAAAGGTGTGGGAGGGGGAGAGTAATTATCTCCCGGTCTCCTTCGGTCCTTGGTTGCCAGATGTCGGGCTTGGGACCTCGGCTCCTGTCCTCCTCTGGTGCCTAGCCCCGCTTCTGCCTGGGGGGCTGGGCGGGCGTGAGGTGAATGCCGCCGTGGGGCCTGAAAGCAGAGCCTGAAGCTCGGCGCTCCCCCTCGGGCCGGGGGGTGCAGGCCCGCGGCCCCGGTGCCCTTCTCAGGGGGGACCCCGGGACCCAGCGGGGAGTGGAGAGGAGACAGCTCGCCCTCCCGGCTCTCCATCCCCGATGCCGAGGCAGCTAGCCACAGGCTTTCGCTTGCAGGCGTGATCTTGCCCGTGTTGAGCAGGGTATATCCAGCCGAGCAGTTGGAGAGACGCTCGGAGGTATAAAGCTTCCAGTTACAAAACTCATTTGGGTTTTATCAGCTTGATGGTACCATTTTTTGTCTGAATGCGATAGGAGGAAATCTCTGCCTTGGGTGCATAGCTGAAGTAAAAAATGAGGTTTTACAATTGAGACTGTGCTTCGGGATAGACTGCGGAGGGATGGGAATTTCTGCTGGGTCCCTGTAGCCCCGGCCTCATGGATATGTGTGTAGGTATTGCCACTGTAAAGGTGCTTGCAAAAAAGGGGGCTTGGATTTTGCACCAAAACCATTTCGGGGGAGAGTCTGTATTCAGACACCTCTGCAATGGTGTCTGCCTCAGTGATACGCAGAATTTTCAGAGACATCCTTTGCCTCTAAAACACTTGCCCGTGTAATGGGCACTGATGTTTCTGCAGAAGCTTTCGATCGTGTTCTGTCATTCCATATGAACATTTGAGGCTTTGCCTTTATCCTTTTTTTAAAATGTTTGATAGTGGGGTGGGTTTTAACATCTGCTCTTCTTGTGATCAGGCATTTGTCAGTCTTGATACACTCAGGTTGACGTTTTGAACAAGTGACTGCTTTTATGATACTTAAAATATTTCATGATAGGAATTGCATGCATGCATTTACCACACTTGAACTGTCTTCATATGCTGAAGTGTGAAATTTTGATGTTTGAATTAGATTGTCTTTATATCGCTTTTCTGAAATGAAACACTTTTCCTGCTATTTTAACAAATGCTTTCTGGAAAGCAGCGAAGAACCTGTGCTTCGCTTTCACAGGGAGTGGTACAAGGAAGAGGGAAAGCAGGAACAAAACATTCTTTCTGTATTACACGAAGAATTCCTTTCTAGAATTACAGGTAGATTAATGTTTATTTATGCAGTTTTAAAGGAAATATTCCTCAGTGGTGCTTTGGTGATGTTGTGGTTGCTTAGCATGTTGCTTCTGCCGCTCCTGTGAATCATACTCACTGGGGTTAGGAAATCCATTGGCCAAGGGCTCTCATAATTTGCGAAACTGTCGTGTTCTTCAGTAGCTGTTTCTCCATTTAATCTCTTGCCATTAATTGTCTGATTTCAGTAGATAAATGCAACAGACAGTAACTATCCTTGTGAATTTGCGTGAATGATCCTGGTTTATAAATCAAGATTTCTTCCAATCGGCACACTGAGGTCATCAGGATTTCTGCCATGCCTGTTCTGCTCGCTGCTCGAGCTCCATGTTTATAAGCAAGACTTACACCAGCCGACTGAAATCAAGTTGTGAAGACATCGATATCATACAAGCTGACCCTCAGAAAGTTAGATGACAAAAAGCATATTGCCTGACAGCTTTTTGTGAAACTGGGTAATGTAGTGCTTTGTAGGTTGTGGGTTTTTTTGTGTTGTGTTTTTTTTTTTTTTTTAAATGGAAGACCCAAAATAATTGTTCATTGCTTAGTTTTCAGACAGCCCTTTAGAAATGACTTTGCAAGGCTTTCCTTCCCTTCCATTACAGACTTTCGGTTCCTCTTCCTATTGGTTCTGTTCCCGAATTCCCCTGGCAAAGGTTTTGCGTTTGTTGAAGGGTCCCTTTTGCACTTCCTATTTAAAATGTTGCTGTGTTGGGATGGACGGCTGCATGGGTAAAACGGAGCAGGGCAGGCGCTGTGGCTTCTGGTATGCCATCAGGATCCTTGGCCGTCAGGTGGACAAGTTAGAAGAGAAAAAAAGGAGCTTCCTCCTTGCTCCCTCATCTGTCTTTTTGTTTGCTTAACGAACAACAGACAATTTTGAGACTCACATTCTCTTCAAATTCATTTTCTGGAAAAGATGTGATCAGCTGCTGTGCTTCTTCACAAAACATGTATGAAAATGTGAGGGAACTGACAAGATTTTGATTTTTTATTTTTTTTTTTTCCCATGAGCTGTTTGTGTGACAGATGCAAGTGATCTTTCTTAACCAGTTTTAATTGATCGGTGTTGAATTGTTTGGCAAACCTACAAGAAGTATAGATCATCTTTGATGGCTTTTTTATGACTTTCTCTTCACATGTGTTTAATAAACTGTAAAGGTTAATAAACAATTTGATTTGTAAATTGTATGAAGAAAAGGTATGATGATTTCTTCTAATTGGCAGTCCTTTTCCAACACAAAGCTTAGCAAAATAGCTTAAGAGAATGGTAATTTCATGTAAGTGCTTGATGAACTGGCAGCTGTTTTTCTGGGCAGAATATTTTTTTTTTTGTTAGTGACTCAATAAAATAATTAACACAAGCTGCTGAGTGTGGAGACTTGGTCAAGAAATTAGTAGATAGGATCACAGGATCCCCCGGGAGGTCTCTGGTCCACCCCCTCCCTGCACAAAGCAGGGCCAGCTCTGGGATCAGAGCAGGCTGCTCAGGGCTTTCTACAGTTGCATCTTGAAAATGGAGCTCCAAGGACAGAGCCTGTGCAACCTCGCTGGCAACCTCCTCCATCTACAGTTTGATTGGTTCACCTCTGATTTCCAATGTGTCTCCAAGCTGTTACTTGTTTATTTTGAAGGTAGAATCTCTAGGCTTAATTTACATCCTTAATGCTGAATACTCTGCATGAGTGTCATTTTGATATCTGTCACATCTTCAAAAAAACCCATACGTAGTAATCAGGAGTTGAAAAAAATGTATTTGGGTTTAATACAAAAATATTAATGTCTGTCAAATGTCCATACACATGTATGCATATACATAATGCATTAAAATCACCAAATGCGTCAATATCATGTATGCAATTATATATTGAAATCCCCAATATATTTGCAACCTATGGCATGAAAAATCACCATACATGTACATCTGTGTAGATACATGATATTAGTGTATAGGCTATATTAAACCAATAGTCACTTACATACCTCCTTATATCCAGGCAATGAAGAGACAAGAGTTCGAGACTGCTGCTGATTAATTGGTTTTGTATATGGTAATAGGCTCATTGAAGTTGTTAGGTGAGCTGGTGTGGTTTTAACATGTAAGTCTAGAGCTGTGTGTTATTGGATTTAAATTCGGGGGATTTTGGAAAAAAAAATCCCGTGGTGTAAGAAGATTAAAAGTAAAGCAAATTGAAAAAATACCGAATGACTTTCTGTAAGCTTGATTAACTGTTAGAGCATGCCCTTGCTATGGGAGTTTATAACAGTTGCTGCCAGGCTGAGGATTGCCGAGAGCAGTGTTGATAACGAGCTTGAGCCTGGAATAATTCTGAGACAAAGGACTCCTCTTAAGAGAAGTCAAAACTTTTCCTCTGACCTGCTTTTTTGTTTGTTTGGATTTTTCAAAACAGAATGACCAGTAGGTCTGAGCCCTTGTTCCAGCAACTTGATTTGGAATCTGCCCTCCTTCACTGACTCATTGGTTCTGAAACCTGGGCATTTGTCATATTATTTTTTTTTTTAATTCATTTTGATTTAAAAAAAAAAACAAAAACAAAACAAACCAAAAAACTTTTGAAGGCTACCTGGTTATTAAATCTTGTGCACTGCTGTAGATTCCAGAAACTCTGGAGATGCCTCCAGTTACCAAAAATATATGTCTTTGTGAGAATTTACTCAGGTATCAAAAGAGAAACAAAATAAGTGGGGATAATGGCCTCTGGTCGAGGGGATCCATTTGAATGACAGCCAATTAGTATGTGTGCGTGTATATATATGAGTGTTTGCTAAAAAAAAAACCAAAAACAAAAAAACCACCAAACCCAAACCACCCACAGCACCACACCTCAAGCTCCTTGCTATGTGGAGGGTATAGGATTGTTTTGATACTGCACTTTGTGGCAGAACAAATACTTGACAATGATTCAAGTAATTGCAAAACAAAATTTCATGTGATGGAAATACAGGTAAGGGGCAATACTCTTCGCAGTGTGTAATTAATGCCAGTATCTTGCAGTGGCTCATAAAATGGGCTTTCCGGATGACAAGCACACCTCAGTTTGTGAACATAAAGATATTGTAATAAGTGATGCTTTTTAGAAGGGTGGCAAACTTTAAACCAGCTACTGATGGTAAGGACACTGCTATTCCACAATTGTGTTGCAGGTTTCTTGCCCTGCATTGATTAATAGAGCGTGCGATAGGTATGGGTATTGCTGGCTTCTTTACTTTAGCTTCCAGTGTAACAACTTTATACGCACTGTGACTTCTTCAGCTGAGAAGCAGGACTTCTGGCTTGCCATATTTTGTTGATGGTCCTCCCAGTAAGTTCAGGAGAACTTGATCTTCTCTTGAGGACTTTAATACTAAAGGATAAGTGTAGATTGCAGTGATTTACAAGGCTTTCCAAAAGGCAGCAAACTTTCTGGTCAACTGATGGCATTCTATGGATTGTGGGACAGCCAAGCTTTAAACAGAGGAGCGTGTGAGCCAGTGTGCCTTGTGGTTTTATAAACGGGCTGCTCTTTCAGGCAGTAGTTAAACGCTGCTGTTTGGCTGGCAACCAACCTAGCTGAGGAGCTGGCTGCTGAAAGCTGCTCTTCCTGCTTCCACCAGCGGCCACCACTCTGTAAGCTCAGCCTTTTCAGCTCTCTGTGACCCCTCTCTAGGCTGGTTTTATGATCCCGTGCTGTGTTTAAAGAAATGAGCTGTGCCTTTTTTGGTAGGTGTCATCTTTTGGTAGATGCTTCAGAGAACTGACTCAGAAGATGGCTACAAGCAGTCGAACTGGCCCAGCAAAAAGAGCAGGTAGCTTCTTTGGGGAAGAGTGTCAACCCCTGAAACCCCATTTGCTGAAGTCAATGTAATACCATTTAATTAAGGTTTTAGTCCCTTCGCCTCCCTCTGGTGACCTGCAGCAGAGCATGGACAGTCTTTTCACACCTGACCCCTCTTTGCTTCCCAATTGTTAAAAGTTAGTGTGAAAGGCAAAAATCCCCAAGGAGCTGCATTCAGGGATGGATAACTCCATTCAGTCCACTGACCCATTTTGAGCTAATCCAGATAGAGATTCCCTGTTCACCCTTTCCTGGTCTGTCTTTCCTTAGAGCAGAGCTTATCTATTCAACCACAGCAGATAACACATGACAGGAATGGGGCAAAACTGGTTGTGCCTGTTAGTAAAAGCATTTAAAAATTGCTTCTTTTCAGAGCAGGCTACCAACACAATTCAGTTGGGCAGTTTGTATGATTTACATAATTTCTGTTTGGAACTGCAGTGAGTGGATAAAAAAAAAAAAAGCATGTCTAATAGGAGTTCAAGATGGAAGCAGGAGGGAGGGTGAGCAAAACCCCATATTGTTTGGGAACTGTATTAATTTTGGACTTTGAGTTTTTGAAACTATGAAACAGGAGTTTACGCATACACAGCTCAAATTCAGGTAATACAGTTATTTGGTGCTAATAGATTAGAAATAATACAATTAATTATTGGGTTTTTTTTTTTATGGTGAAGGTGAGAATTGCCTCCTCATCCATCTCCAAAACTAAGAAATAGTATTCAGTGGATACACAGAAAAAAAAACAGATGGGGCGGGATTTTGGAGTTATTTCCTATTTCCTTGTCATGCTATTGCATTGTCTTTGTGCCTGCAACAAACCTTCTTTTACCTATCAGTGCATTTTTAAAGTAGAGATTGCTTATTCTGGAGCTCTGACCCTGTAAAATTGATTTTTTTTTCTTTAAATTACGGGCTCTGTAGAGGGCTGATTTCCCCCCAGCCCCACACACCTGCTTTGTCAGATACCATGATACAGTTTTGAGACAAACAGCTAACATGAGTTCTTCTTTCTCAGCTTAGTTATGTAAATTTATTTGTAACTGGAGTTTTGGATCTGGAATATGGAGTACTGAGCTGATACAGTAGTTTTACTGCATTCTGCTTTCTCATCATTTGAAAAGTAAATTGGAAAACTACATTTATTCCCTAGGTCTCACCTGAAACCATGGGCAGACAGATTTTTCACTGTATTATTGTTAAAGGTTTGATTCTGTTGTTAATTTTTGAAGCTACTCATGAACTGAGTCATGGCTTCTAGGGGTGGCTTTTTGCTTGTAAAAAAAGCTCTTTTTAATAAACATCCCATATAACGCCTGCATATTTGTTTATATAAACAGTGAAAATACAGTATTATCTAGGGGAAGGTAAAATGAGGAAAAGAAGAAAACTGTTAAGGCAATAAAAAGGCAGTGGCTTTAAAATGGCGTTCATTATTTTGGGTATTTTCCTTTTTTCTTTATAGGTGTTGTAAATCTAAATGTTGATTGATTGTAGTTTAATTGTTGAGTACTTACAGTATGTAAATTAGGAGGTTTTGTACATGCATAGCATTGGTAAACATCTGGACCTGTAGCAGGTGTTAAGCTGTTGGGTTGTTTTGAAGCTTGTTTGATATTCTTCCACAGCTCTGCTGCCTGTGCCTTGTCTGTCCTCTGCCCAGTTCTCTTAAGTGTGAAGTGGAATGAAATTGCTTTTAATGACACATCTTCCAGCATCTTAATTTTGTTGCCGTTTCCTTTTGCCAGTTCTGTCTTTGGTTCCATTAAATCCTACAGGATAATATTGATCTGAAGTTGCTTAACAACAAACATTTTAAGCTGAGAATTTTGGATGTGCAACTTGTCCTTTCGCTGTTGCTTAGGTCCTAGAACTTTAATTGCAAGCAACTGGATGGTGGGAGCTTGTCTGTGATCCCAGTGTCCAGAAGAATGACTTATCATAAGAATGTCAGCTTTACATTATTTTAAAAAAAAAGGGGGGGGAGGGGAGGAAAAAAAACCCCATACCCCAAACTTAGTATTTATTATTTAAATTTTATGCAAGAGAGTAAGAAGGGGAGTTGGAAAGCCTAAAAAGTCAAAGACCAAATAAGGGACCTGTAATACGTGTGAGTGTTTGAGAGAGTTTTGAGGACTTCCAAAGGTCCCCAGAGGGACCTGACTACTGGCAGTCTCTTTCACGTTTGTTTAGAATCATAGAATAGTTTGGGTTAGAAGGGACCTTTAAAGGTCATCCAGTCCAACCCCTCCTGCAATGAGCAGGGGCATCTTCAACTAGATCAGGTTGCTNGATGGCATCATCAGCGTGTCAGCCACACTGCTGAGCTTAGTGTTTTCTGCAAACTTGCTGAGGGTGTACTCAACCCCACTGTCTGTGTCACTGATGATGATATTAAACAGTACTCGTCCCAATATGGACCCCTAAGGGACATGTCACCGATCTCCATCTGGATGTTGAGCTGTTGACCGTTACCCCTCTGGATGAAGCCATCCAACCAGTTCCCTGTCCACCGAACAGTCCCACACATCAAATCCATCTCTCTCCAATGTAGAGAGAAGGACATTGTAGGGGGACCATGTCAAAGGCCTTACAGAAGTCCAGACAGACGACATCCATAGCTCTTCCCTCCTCCACTGATGTAGTCAGTCCATCTTAGAAGGCCACTAGGTCAGTCAGGCAGGACTTCCTGGTGAAGCCGTGCTGGCTGTCTTGAGAATCACCTTCCTGTCCTCCGTGTGCCTTAGCATAGCTGCTAGGAGGATCTGTTCCATCATCTCCCCAGGCACAGAGGTGAGGCTGACAGGTCGGTAGTTCCCAGGGTCCTCCTTTCTACCCTTTTTAAAAATGGGCGCAATGTTTCCCTTTTTTTCAGTCACCAGGGACTTCACCTGACTGCCATGACTTTTCAGGTATCATGGAGGGTGGCTTGGCAGCTACATCAGCCAATTCTCTTGGGACTCTGGGATGTATTGTGTTAGGTCCCATAGACTTATGTATGTTCAGGTTCCTCAGGTGGTCACGAACCTGACCTTCTCTTACAGTGGGAGGGACTTTGCTCCCCCAGTTCCTCTCTCGTGGTCCATCCACTCAAGAGGTGTGGGAAGAGAGGCTGCCAGTGAAGACTGAGACAAAACAGTTGTTGAGTACCTCAGCCTTCTCCTTGTCCGTTGTTACCAGTTTGCCGGTCTTGCTGATGGCGGGGGCGGGGGTATGCTTTCTTTGGCCTTCCTTTGTCTGGCTGACATACCTGTAGAAGCCCTTCTTACTATTCTTTTCATCCCTTGCCAAGTTCAGCTCCAGCAGGGCCTTAGGCCGTCCTGACCCCCATCCCTATACAACCGGGCATTGTCCCTGTACTCTTCCCAGGATACCTGTCCCTGCTTCCACTGCCTGTGTGTTTCCTTCTTGCCTTTTAGTTTGACCAGTAGGTCTTGACTCATCCATGCCAGTCTCTTGCCTTCCTTTCCTTATTTCTTATACCTGGGGATTGAAAGCTCTTGCACTTCATGGCAAGTGTCCTTAAACATCTGTCAGCTGTGTTCCGCTCCCTTGTCCTTGATGACAGTTTCCCAGGGGGTCCTACTGACTAACTCCTTGCACAGCTGGAAGTTTGCCTTCCAAAATTCAGAGTTAGGTTCCTTTCTACTTTGATGTTGTCTTTTGTTTCTCATAGTGGTGTACCAAAGTTGTGACGAATTATTTTCTTTTTCATGCTAGCCTTAATACCTGACAAGCCAGTTTCTCCTCTGCCAAGTGCAGAGTGTTCTTCATAATCGTGATGCTGTCTCTGAGCTGTTGATGTGAAATGTTTCACCTTTCACTGCTAGCCTGCTGGGCCTGTTTGTATTCAGGCTGAGGTGACATCTGTGATAAAAATCAGCAGTTACCGCGTTGGGGCACAAACTGTGTTGTTTCGGTGAATGGGCACAGACAGGATGCGCTGGGTCATCAGGAGGGGGTAGATGCCCATGATGGTACATTCTTGTGTGGTCGGGCAGGGAGGGTTATGGTATCAACCTGCATTGGCACTGCGCACAGAGCTGCTGGCTCGTCACGGCCGACAGGCTTCGTTAAGTCCCTGCTCTGATTATGGGGGGGAGGGAGGGCTTTCCCTTGGGCAGAGGATCTAGTGCCTTTCTGAAGGTGTTGGCAAGAAAATCCCGTAAACAGCTGAGCTTGGAGAGAAAATGTAATCTTTGATAAACATCAGGGTAAAATTAAATCAAAACATTTTACTTTGAAATCACAGTCTAAACTATTTCTGAAAATGTATTTAAACGAGACTTAGGATTTGTCAAAGACCTTTAGATTAATTTATAGCTACAATACAAATTTTCAACTACTAAGTTCCTGTTTAACAAAATTTATGCGATCAATGGGCAAAAATACTGAAGGTCAAGACCCAGGCTCTGAAAATTGAGGCTGACGTACATTGCTTGGCTCATCTGAACGGTCCCCCTTCATTTGAGTGGGGCTGCACAAGCTTGAATATAAATGCATGCATAAATGTTCGTAATGTGTTTTAAAGAAATTGTATCTCTTATCTGATAAGAGGAAGAAAGTGTTAATTAATCTGTCACTTAAAAGAAAGCTTCTGAGTAACGAAAGGCTGTTATGTACTCCTTTATAAGCAGATCGACAAAATGTGACTTACATGGTGCTGTTGACTTGTGAGACTCAACAGTAGTGGGTAGGAGGCTGTGTTTTCTGTTGTTGCTGTAAAACTGGTGTTTGACACTGAGACTGGTAATTAAGTGGTCTCCTGCTTTTAAAGAGGGATGTTGAGGCCTGGAGCCCATATGGAGAAGGGGCCATGGGAAGGATTAGTGTAGGGTGAAGCTAGGGCCACCCACCTTGTGTTCCTCAGGGCTTCCCCCCTGCCCTGGGCGCCACCTCTGCCCAGACCTCCTGCCCCCTCGCCACCCCATGACTGAGCAGCGGCGAGTTTAGGTAAACTCGGCATGGATTGGAGGTTACCTAATTGTGTGCTGGATGTGGTTGTGGGGAGCTGAGCCCATCTTCTCTGAGAGGGGCTCAGGGAGGAGAGGGTAGGGGCAGGAATTAGTGGCTCTGATGGATAGAGGTAATTTAAAAAAAAATAAATTAATTCCAGCTCTGGAGGTAAAATCAGATGAGAAAAACAATCTGTAATTTATCAAAAGGAAGATTGAAAAGTGCGTTAGTTGCCTCCACAAAGAGGAAATACCAGGCAAGGAAAGGAATGCCAAGTACTGCTGTCTGGAAGGCATTCAGATAGGAAACCGGAGACATGTTTTTGTGACAGTATGGGCTCAGGGCAAACTGAGAAGAGAAATATATTTTTTGCCTCCTGATGTGAAGACTCCACAACTGATTTTCCAAAGAGGTAAATACAAGATGTTGGGCTTCATCTTGGTAAACAGGAGAAATGTAATAGCCTGTGATGTGCAGGAGGTCAGATCAGATGTTGTCTGTTCAAGTTGTGGGATTTAACTTCTGTACCCATGGGGAACTCCCAGTGCCTTTAAATACACACACTGAGGGGAATACAGCGGCCTGGTCATACAGGGTTTTGTAGACAATAACACTGTTTGCAAATACAGCATAAGTTATTTGCTTGTTGGTTTTTAGGACGCAAGTTTTGGTGTTATCAAAACATAATTAAGCCTTAAACTTGACTTACTTTTTTTTTTTTCTTTTTAAACCTGTTCTGAGTTAGCGTTTTCTGCGACAAACTGCTTAGTATGGTTTGGGATTTCATAGATAAAAATGCATTTATATTTGCAGAACTATTCAAGGAAACAGTTGGAAAGTGTCTGGTTTTAGTGTTAAATTGTGATAAAAATGAGTGATAAGTTTTCTGAACCCGTGTAAAAAGTTTAGTGTTTTTTATCAGTCCTGCTGAAAGAAAAGACCCTGGAGCTGGACACCGGCAGGCTGGACTGGTTGGGCGCATTTTCCATACTGCTGGCTAGTGCTGAACGAGTTTGGACTGTATCTGCTTACAGTTGTCTTTGCTCCATGCATTCAACCCAGCTCCGTGGCTCTCCAAACCAGAAATTTCAGAGGGAGAAAGAAACAGTTTTTAAGGAGTTGGCTCAAATTGTAAATGGCCTTAACAGATAAGGAGTACTTAGGCATTTTCAAGTGTTCGCATTTTTTTAAAACGACTGAGCCTGCCAAAGAAAAATCCTTGGGAGGATGATCACTAAATAATGTATCTTAGGAGCAACAGCTCCTCAGTGTTTCTGTAATAGCTGAGCCTGGTGTAAAAGGCCACATGAGGCTTTGGGGAATGCTGCATTTAAGCTGGAGTGCAGGATTTATGTCCGTTACTTAGTGCTTTTTAATTACAGGGAATAATTGGGTAAGGAAAATATTTAAAATTTGAGGAATCGGCCACATCAGAATTCTCCAAATTAAATTTTAGTATGGTACCTTTGCCTTAGCTGCCAGCAGCTCTCGCTGGCATTAGGCTTCTGGCAGGGTATGAGCTTGTCCAGGGAGATGAAAGAAAACTGAAGTAATTGTGGGTGTCTTTACTTATCTCACTGCTCCAACAGAGTACAACTTGTTTTGTTCATAATGTTTTTGTCTGAAGTCTTAAGATGTGCTTTGAATTCTTGCCTTTACTTTGTCCTTTGCAAAAGCACGGGTGGAGAGACCTCTTGGGTTCTCCCTCTCCTTGCTGAGCACTGCGGTTCTGGTGCTGTTCCTCCACAGCTCTGCTGCCGGCTGGCTGATGGGTGCTGTCAGGAGCCCTCCCTCTGGGGCTAGAGGAGCTTTTGAGTGTCTTCCACACAAATGAAATTTCCTGTTCTTATTTACTGTGCAGTCAATAAACTCTTTTGTGGTTCTTGTTAGATTTGTCTTCGGGCCAGTGCTGTCTCTGTTGGGTCTTTTTTCATATTCAGCTGTTTTCATGTTCCTCTGACAGTTTCAATTTTTGTTTCAGGAGAAACAATGCAGTATAATGTTCACCTCAAAACCCACCCAACCAACCCCAAAACCTGCAAAAAACCCAAAACAACCCCTACCACCCCTACTCCAAAAGCAAAAAACACCCCAAAGAAATACCCTCTGCCCCCCAATTCTCCCTCCAGCTGTCTGTCTTTGAGAAGCATATGGTATCGCTGGCTTCCTTGTTCAAAGACTACTTTTAATCATGTCAGCAGCCAAATTGCTGGTCTGCCTGAATGTGATCTACAAGGGACAAAAAACGGGAAGACTGTTTATACTGCTCTGTGGTGTATGTTGTAAAAACCAGACTGAACAGTTTTCCAGAGGTAATGGGAAGAAGCAAGAAACAACTTACTGAGTGTTTTTTTGAAAACTAGTGAGTCTCCTGCAAGAATCAAGTGGAAGAGTAGGGAGAAAGCCTTACAATTACTAATTAGTCTTTGGGTGGTTTAGCGCTTCCTAATTAAATGCCTATGGATTTTGAGTAGCACATACCTTACAGATTCAACCTTCTACTGCTTTGTTTGAACTGACAGTATATGTTGTAGGATACCAAGTCGTCTTGCTAAACCTGGTGGTACAGAAATCCAGAACGGTTGGGTTTTCTTGAGTCAAAATGTTCAGAAAGGAAAGAGGGAGTATTTTTAGCCAACAGTTCCCATGAATTCAATTACACGTCATAAAAAAGCACATAAAAATTCCTTTGGGAAGTCTCTGCTTTTTCAGTCCTACGTATTCAAATCACTTAACAGTATCTAAATTGGTATAATGTCAAGAACATCAAAGGTTTTGAATTGTGTGTGTCATGTCCCCCTTCTCATTCTTCTTGTGCTTTGAAAGGAAAAAAAACGTATCTGGGGCAAGAACAGCACGCGGGCTGTGGGTAGCCTGCCTGCCCTGGTGGGATGTGGCTCTTTAAGTCTGTTAAGAGATGCTTTGCTATCTATGATTTTTACTTTTTTTTTTTCCTTTAGGAAACTCTGGAGGGCACAGCTTTCTGAATAACTTCCTTTAAAATAATGTTTATTGTTTCTACAAATATTGCTTTCGAGACTTTGTGTAAATTGGAGGTGGGGAGAGGGTGGGTGCCACTAATTGCAAGTTCAACGTTCTGGCTACACCCTTATGTCTTTCGGAGAGGGTTTATCTCCCTAGCCAGTAAAGCCAAGGATTGAGAACAGAAGATTGTTATATAGAGCCTAGAAGTGAAATAGGAGTTGAGTACTTACAGAGTTAAACTGAAACTTTGTATGTTTTTTTCAATGTATTTGTACCTCTCTGTGCTAGCGGTTTGTTTTAGTCTGCTTACAAACTTCCTCCCCATCTTTTCTTCTCAGACCTGAAATGATATTTTAAAAGTTTCTTAATAAAAAAACCCCAAACAACCCCAAAACCAACCAAACCATGATTTTTTTTTTATTTGGTGGAGTTCTTCCTGGGTGTTTTTATTTCTGGGGTTTGTGTGTGTTTGGATTTTGTTGTGTTTGTGTGTTGTGTGGGGTTTGGTTTTTTTTTGGTTTTTTGTTTGTTTGGTTGGTTTTTTTTAAGCCCCATGGTAGCTCGCGCTCTCACATACTTTAAAACGACTCTTGAAATGTCCCAGACTGATTCTCTCATCTTGGTTGGATCATGTCTATTGTATTAAAAAGTGTTTCCGGTGCCCATAATAGAAAGTGTTGCTGGTTGTTTTGGTTTTAGCCAGGTTTATGTACAGTATGTGGTGTTAGTTATGTGCAATGCCTAGATCTGGTTTATGCTTGCAAGCTGGATTCCACTATAAGTTGGGCAAATGGCTTGTAAACCAACAGTTGACAAGTTAATTGCATGTGTTTCCATATACCTTTAAAAAAACAAAACAAAAACTAAACAAGAAATGGAAAGGATAGAATGGCTTTGTTTTCAAAGCAGCACTCTGGTTATGAATTTCTGTTTGCAGAGCAGAGTAAATAATGCAGTTTACAGCCTGCATTGTTTTGATTAGGTGTTCAGAAATGCTTATTATAATTGCTGGATTGTTGGCACTTGAAACAGGCAGTTGGGATTTTTTGAGAAATTGCTCACTTACAGCTACTGCAGAAGTGTTGGAAAAATGAAATTTTGTTTGGACATAGCTAAAAATGCAATATTAATGAAGGAGAGCTTGTCATTTGAAATAATAGAGCTTCATCTCAGTGAGGATCTACTGTCCCCTCAATCTTCAGTAAATTTTTAGTTTTGTAGTTGGTTTCCATGCTAATGCAAGGGATGTTAGGAGTTGTGTGAGGAAATAGGCTGGTTCAGTTTTGTCAATGTGGGTATAGATACTGCATTTGTTATGCAAGAGATTGATTTCTTTTTAATAAACATGTATGTTTTTATGCAGTGGTGGTTGTTACTGTGGGTTGTTTTTTTTTCTTCCCCCCCAGGGTGGGTTGTTATATCCATGTACATAAATCCTTAACACCTTCCCCTCACTGACATGTTTAGTGGCTGGAGTTATCTGCAGAACTAATTCTGAGTTAGAGAATGTATTCGGTTGCCCGAAACTGTTTGAAATACATAGCCCAGCTGTACTTGAAGGTGCACATGCAACAAATATTTTGTTAATGCTGGGTTAGCGGACACACCCATGTCTCAGGGTGGATTTCTGTCTCTTCTAAGTTCTTAATGATGGGAGGAGATGGGAAAGATGAGTTAAAATTACATGCTTTGCTTGCAGTAATTATCGCTAGGAAAGGTGATGCTCAGTATGTGCCTGCGTTGGCTTTGATGCTGGAAAGTCTTACCAGTTTGTGTTCAGTCTGCTTGGCGTGTCCTCCGTGCCATCACTGCTATGCCTGCCACCTCCGCTTCATGGTCTCTGCCTTCCTTCTTCGGTCCTCATCCTCAAAGCTGCGGTGCGAGCCACGGGTTTGTGCTATGTGCCATGAAGCACATGCCGTGTTCCAGAAGTGCCTCCCTTGAGCCTTCTGCAGGGATGGTGTTTATGCCATCCTGCTTTAGTTTTTGGTTTGCGACAGCATGTGGGTGTACTTGACTCGGATTGTTGTTTTCCCTTCTCTGCGTGTGAGCACATACAGTTCCCACACAGATAATTTTTTCTGAGGTGTCGGAAAGAAACAATTTTCTCTCAATGAAGCTTAGCTCTCAAGACAATGTTCTTCTGAAGTGGGGGTGAGCGAGTGTCTACTGATTCTTTTCTCTTGGGACAGTCATGCCAGACCAAAGAGTAGGCTCTGGCTAGGCACTGCAGTTCCCCTACTAGCCACATCTTTTTTGTCTTGCCTTTAAGAGTCAAGGCATTCCTGATAGTTGTGAACAGTTATTATGGCTTTGAGGGAGACTTCTCCCCCCCAGCCCCTGCACCACGTACCAGTTCTGAATGAGTTTACACTACAAAGCAGTGGTTGTCAGTTTGCCAGCAGGTCTGATAGGTCTGTGGACTATTTCTAATAACTTTGCAAAAGTAAGCAAAGAAAAAAGACCAGCTTCTGTAAGCCTAGCTCTCTTGGACTAGGGACGTGCATTTTGTGCACCTATTTTTAGAACCTCTTGGGAGGAGGAAGCAATCATGCTGAGCCTTGTTTGGCTATGTGGCACGTGCTGCTATCGGTTGATAAACCCCATTGAAAAGATGTGTTAAGCCTTGAGGAAAATGTTATCATAGTGAGCATAGAGGATGGAGTAGGTTTGTGTTGTGGTGTGGGTTGGTGTAGTGCTTTGGTTTCAAGCAATTTGGTGAGTCTGATGATTTTGGTGTTCCCTTGGTGGCTTTACATTGCGCCTGTATTAGCATTTACGTTCAAAACATGAGCGTCTGCAAGAAGGTGCTGGTGGGCCAACTGGCTGGGCTCAGCGCTGTGCCTCAGGGTGACTTTGGGGCGCGTGGGCTGGCTTCTTCCACAGTGGAATGCAACCAGAAGATGTTCTCTTCAGGAACATGCCTGAAATGTGCTGTCCCCATACGGATGCCCATGCCACATAACTGGACTAGGTGCGATTAGGAAGTGAAATGCAACAAGGTCTGGTGGAAACACAGACGTTCTGCTTTGCAGGTCCTCTCCACATCTAATGTAGTCGTAGCCGCAGAGGTGACAGGAGGGACAGTGCCTTCCAGCTGTGACAGCTTGTAGGGACACTCAGTTTGTCTAAGGTAGTGTAGTCACTGAACCGTAGTCAGAAATGTAACAGTGCACGCTAAAAAGAAAAATGTGAATATCAAACTACTTTGGAAATGTCCTTGTGACTGGTTGGTGTAATGCAAGGAGTTGCTGCCTCTCCTGTCTCCCAGTGTCACCTGTCTAATAAAAGGCATGGGGCCACTGTGTCCGTGGCCAGAAGCTGTGGTTACACACCACTGTCCTTCTGTTAAGGCTCCAAATGGAGGGGGTGGGGGATATGGTCTTAAATAATGTTTGCAAAGAGAAAAGTTCAGCTTGAAGATAATGTTTTTTTGCAGCTTTCCCCTTTTTATAGGGGCAAAAAATGGTGTGCGGCCATTTGGGGAAGACCGATTAAAGCAATCGTATCTCTTACAAAGCACTTAGTGACTCCTTCACGTAATCTACAAGCGCATTCCTCCGAGGGCACAGTCACATCCGCTGTTGTGAGAAAATGTGCTGAGCGGGCATGTGGCTGGGACCCTGGCTCCCCAAGTGTCCCTTCCTAACCTCAAGGGGTTTGCTGTTGTGGTTGTCATTTAAAGGAGCAGTGCAAGAGCAAGAAACAGGTTCCTGCCTTTTTTGGGGTAACTGCTTCTTTCTCTTTTTGGCTGCAAAGTAGATGTTTTAAGAATATTTTGATGTGGTTTGTATGTTATGTTTGGATGTTGGCTAAAGCTGGCAAAGCTTGATGCCTAACCAGTATACGTGTGTGTGTGTGTGTGTGTGTGTGTTTTGGGTTGTTTGGTTTTTCCTAAGTGCTGACTATTTGGAATCTCTAATGAAATTCAGAGAAATTATCACTCACTTAAAATATAGAGGCTAGCTTCAAGTTGTTGGGGTTTTTGGGGGGGATTTTGTTGTTTTTGTGTTGGTTTTTTTTTTTTTTTTTTTTTTTTTTAAACCCTTGCCAAGTCATCTTCTTTGTTATTTGTTTGGTGAAGATGTTAACAGCTTTATAGATGTGAAAATAAGACCACCCTTGCTAAAAGAGGTAATGACCATAGGGTGGAAATACAAAGCATATTGTAGGTGAAATCCAAACAGTCTGAAATGGCACTGCAGGCTGTTGGGGTTGCAAACAGTGTTTGTGCTTGTGTGTTGATGTGTATGCGTACTAAAGATAACTAATGCTAATTATGCCTAGCTGTAAAGTGCCTATCTGAGGAAAGAGTCAGATGGATAGGGCTCATGAGTATCTCTGAATTTATATTTGCTCACTTGAGTGGAAAATGGAAGTCTGAGGTTGTTACCCCCCCCAACACACACTTTAATAAATAGTACATTGTAGTACATCCTGTTCTCCTGTAAAGACGTTCCTTAAATTCATCCTGCTAATATTATCCTAAAGTTATCTGGAGTAATAAAATAAAAGATGGAGTGTAGCAGCTCCGATAATACTGATATAATAATACTAATACCTTTTTTGCTCTGAAAGCTTGTGTCTGCACAAGCAAATCTAATGTCAGCTCCATGGCATCAGGCAAAATCATAGGGCAAGTGGCTGTGCATGTGTAGGGTTGAACGCTCCAGCTCTCCATGGGAAGCCCAACAAACAAAAGCCTGTCTAGAAAATGCAAACATTACCCAATTGGAAAAATAAATAAAACCCACCCTGCATTTTTTTTATAGGTCTATAAACGTTTCCAAGAGTGTATCTATATTTTTGTGCTCTTTTGCTGAAAGTCGTGATGCTGGTAAATTTACTATCCAATATTATGCTGTTATGTCGTCTTCACTAAGCACCTCAATTATTTTTCAGCTTTAATCTTCTACTTCTTCCTAAGAACAACATGGTTAGGTTTAGCAGCACAGCTCAGATGTTACATTTGAGTTGAGGTAGTTCTTAATCATCTTTTATTAAAATCACCCATTTATATTTAATTTGTGGTCACATACTCAGGTGGCTTGCAGAAAAGTTGATTATAATGCACTGGCATTATGTAATTTTCAGAATTTTTAGCAAGCTAATTAAAATGCTACTTATCTAATTTTGTGTTTTTCTTTAATAAATCCAGCTGTCATTTTTTTTTTAGATTTGTTTAATACATAAAATTAAGAAGGAATATAGCTATCATAGTTTCTGTAATTTCAAAAACTTAATGAGCAACTTGCTTATGCCCCTTTACAGAAGTGTTTTGTAGCGTTGCATAAAAATTTTACAATCAAAGGTCTTGAGAGGTTTGAACAGAACTGCAGTGTTCTCCTTCAGCAACTGCTGTAGGTATTTCCCAACACGGTGCTTGGAAGTGCAAAAACGATCAAGGTACTCAATGCAAGAAGAGTAAACCATGGTCAGTTATTGTCATCTAGGTGATAGTCCCAGTTTGATGTTTCACTGGTAAATATGCTAATTTTTTCTTAATCACCTAGAGAGCTTCACTTTTTAGTCTGCTCTGAATAAGGATAAAAGTGCAACATCTGGAATCTGTTCTCTCAATGCAGAATATTTCCCTGATAATTATGTATCAGGTGTACTAATGGTAGATACTCAAAACAGTGAAGTTAAGCGAATGCCAATTGCAAATGCGCTCTTGCAGATGGAATAAATGACCAAATATAACTGAAGAATATACTGTGCTGACTATGCATTGCGTATCGTGAAGCTGAATGTCCTGTGAAATGTGTACAGCATACACGTCTCTAGCCACTGTACCACTGATTTCTGGCGTGTCTTCCTTGGTCATTGTTATTGCTGGAATAGATGCTCTGTCTTACCTGTAACAGCAAATAAATTGGGCTGACAGATGCCGCTAGGCTGGGCTCTGCTGCTTGTCAGGGCCTTAGAAACAAGAAAAGACTGGAGCTGTAAGAGTATGAAGAGGAACAGCTGGATATGGCAGCTCTCATCTGAGCGGCAGGCTTTTCTTCTGCAGAAAGTGAACAGTGTTTTCAGAATTGTAATAAACCTTAATGGATGTGGTAATATTCTCATAAAAACATTAGTTTTGCTCATGGTTTTCAGATGTTTGCTGGAGCTGTGGTTGCAGTGTGTTAGGTTGGCAACGGAGGGGAAACACGTGGAGGTGGCTGACAAAAATCCAATGCTGAGTTCTTGAATGAGGATGAGATGAAAAGTCAAATGTGCTTGCCATCTTGGAGGGATGTCTTGATGCTTTAACACTGAAAGCTAGGCTGCTGGCTTTGGTCACATTGGTTCTCTAGAGGGTGATCTTTGATCTCTGCAAATTCACGGGAGCAGAAATTTTGCAAACCACATTCATATAGTTGCTGTTATATGAATAGCATGAAGTTGAGGTTTGATACTGATAGGCACTGATGCATTACTGCAGTGATGCAGAGGCTAAGGCAAGGGCTTTATGCAGTAGTCATGATCAGTTTACATGTAAATTTATGCCACTGTCCATCTTCCCCAGTTAAGTTTGAATAGCCTAGTGAGACCTGGACTGAGGTTGTTTGTGATTCAGGATATGGAAAAACCAGATCTGAAATTTGATGTAGAGGAAATGTTTGACTAGATAGCTGGACTCCTAAATCTAAATATACTGGAATCTCGGCACTCTGTCTGACACGAACACACTTCCTATTTATATTTCATTTTAGGCTTTAATGCATCCCATGAGACTATTTGCTTGTAACTTCAGCACTTGTGATTTATTGAGGGTATTGCTCCATGTTTTATGATGACATCAAGTAAGGCAAATAACATCAGCCACGTGCTCTGATGGATACAGGCCTGGCAGCAGAGCCGGGTGTGTGGGTCTGAGGTGGTCCCAGCCTGTCTGGTGTGCACATGCTGCTTCGGAGCGCTCTGCTGCTCAAGGAGTGAAGAGCATCGTATGCTCTTCTCGGGAGAGTAGAGACCACAGGCAGCTAATTTTGGGGGTGTGGGATAAATGAGCATGTCAGCTTTGAAGGCAAGGGTGAGTCCTGCCAACCTGGGAGTCATCCTTCTTTTCTGCACTTCTACTGTGCCAAGATCATCCTCAAATGGGAGGAAACTGCCCTGAAAATCAACATAGCGGTGTTGCATGTAAGGTTATATGCTGTTGTAGTGGATAGCGGTCGGAAGATCACGTGATGTAACGGAAAGAGCAGGGGCCTCCCCCCTTTGACATGTGTATTCCTACCCCTCGTGACGTATAGCTTATGGGCGGTAACGAAAGGCAGCGGAGTATATATTGCTATGCAACCTATTAATGAACGCCATTTGCAGCATCCTCATATTGGTGTCAGTGCTCATTGGCCCGGCGGCGGGGTGTTGGGCCTCCGTGCTACCTCAGCCGAAGGTGGTCTGTTGCAAGAGACGCAACAGCTGTGCTTAAGCTTGGGAGTTCTGGGGTCCCGTGAGATGCAGTAGATGTGGAAGAAGTACTCAGGGAGGCTTAAGTCTTGAGACTTTAACTAGCCAGCGCTTGTATGGCAGGCATTAATAGTAGTTTTTATTCCTCTGCCATAGCTGAAGCTAAAATGAGTGTAAACAAGAAGTACTAGGAGCCACTTGAAGTTTTCTATCTACTGGGTGCTCAGAATGATTCTGTTCATAGAGTTGTATGGTGTTGTGTACAGCTGCCTGGCACTTACGGATTGCCCTTCTTGGAAGAACGTCTATGATTGCTGCTGTACCTTTATGTTTTCTGCTGAGTTGGGATAAATATAAAGTGTTGGAATCATGTTTATAGTCAGGAGTAGTAATAAAAAGAACAGCCAATATCAGGCTTTTTTCTGTCAGTGACTTTGCTTTCAATGCTATAACTATAAAAAACCCCAAAGTCGTCGTTTCCAGTTGTCATTTTTAGGGCAGTAGTCAGTGTTGCATCTGGACAAGAGGGCGAAGAGGCTTCTTGTTTACTGTACTGTGAATTTCCATCTGTGCCTGCTAATAGTTCCCACAGAAATGCCCAACAATGTCACCGTTATATGTTCACCTGTACTCAGGGAAGAAAGACTGGAAAAATGTTCGGGTGAGAGCTGAGCCTTAAGTAAATGTGAGAGACTGGGTGGCTTTAGTCTTTGTTTCCTTGCGGTTAAGAGGATCATTTTTTATAAGCACTTACTATACCAGTGTGTTAAGGGATAGTGCCACAGCCAATTGTATCGCTGTCCTGAAGCCTGTCGTTGGATTATTTTGGTGGATTTAATTGATTTCCCACACATTCCCTTTTCCTTAGCAATATAAGCGTGGAGTCTGTGTACTAATCAACACTACGTAAAACATTCCATTTTTTTGAGCCCCTCGTGTGCTTGCCGAAACACATTGAAACCTCAGGTGGTAGCGCACAGGATTACCGCCAAAAAAAATTTCTGGTGCAAACAGAAATTTCAGGATGGGAAACTTCATTACGACGGCTGCTTGGAGATGGACCCAGGCTCCTTTTGGTTCAGGTGCGGGGTGGCCAGGTAAGCCCGAGTTCGATGCCATCGTGCCACCTGCACGGTTAGCAGCTGATTCAGCCTGCAGCTTGCACGGTGCCACGCTTACGGCGCGGCAGCCCCGGGGCAAGCCCCCAGCCAGATCTTGGGGGGCCAGGCAGCGTGGTGTGGTGTTATAAAGGGACACAGAGGTTTGCTTGCTTCATTGCCTTGGGTTTGGCTTCAGTTTTCAGATTCCCAGTTGTTTCAAGGTTGTGTTTTCACCGTGTGAGACGTACTTGTTTTTTCTTCTGCGTATTGGCCTCGCTGCAAGTTGGCGTTAATTAGGCCACCACTGTATGTCATTTTTGCTGACAGGTGGGTTTTGCACAGGCTCTTGCGGTGTGTTGCTGTGCTTTGGCTGCTCCGTCTCATGTACTGCCAGCTCGGGCGCTTGTGGATGCCTCTGAATCAATTTGGCCTTGGTGTGACCAGATCAAATGTTGCTCTGCGTGATCTTGTTACGTTCTCATCCTGTAGCTTATGCCGAGTGTTTTGATGCCTGCCTGACCGCAGACAAGTTTATTTTCTGCTTTTTGTAATTTGTTTGAGGTAAACTGACTGGAGAATTAGAAAATGGGATAACATTTCTGTAAAAAAAAAAATCCCTGTGATACGTGTGTACATGTACTTCAGTTAGGTTTGTGCAGTAGTTCAAAATCGGTTGTCTCCGCCATTGACCCTGCTGGTGGAAGAAGAGCAGGCTTCTGCTGGATTGGTGGCAGAGTTCACCACCATCCTGATTTTAAGAAGCTAGCAGCCCCTGGGATTGTCTAATAGTCAGCATCATTCTTCAAAAGAAGACTTCAATGGAAAATCCGAATGCAGTTGGTCTGTCATGAGGTGAGCGTTTTGGCTTATATGTGGTTTCTGTAGCTTCAGTGGCAGCTGATTTTATGGGGAAGCATTGCTCCATTCTGGGGAAGCGAGGGATGCTCCTCATTGCTGTGTTGGTCTGTTCCAGCGTGGAGCGTTTCACACTTCACCTGTGGGTTTGTGTGGGACACTATCCTGAGTTTACTGTTTTTTTTTGTTTGTGAGAGATTAATTCCACTGTTGACTCTTTAATGTGCGTCCTTGGCAAAATGGCTAGAGGTCTGTATGCCCAAGTGGATTGAGCTGGTGTATGAGATGGAGCTGTCATTGCTGTACATTATAGCAGTCTTGTATGTGCAGGAAAAAGAAAAGGTTGTATTTTTTCTTCCTTTTCATCTACCATTTCTTTCCTCCTCCCCTCTTCCCCACCCAAGGCTGAGATACTGATATTTTAGACAGCCTATGTACTGATTCTTACATGGAGTAATATTGCCTTTGATTCTTTAAGTTTGTTATTGTTAAAGGTAACTAACTTTCTTAGATCAGCTAAGGAGGACATGGAGGGAGACTATATATCCAAGAAAACAAATGAATATTTTGAATAAAATCTTTTCTGTGGGTGTTTTGTAGAGCTTGTTGTATGCGTGATGTGCTTTTTCGTAAAACATTAAGGCAAGGATTTAATTGCTGGCAATTTCAAACTAGGTTTGGTTTCATGGCCTCAATGAGTTTGTGAAAATGAGATGCTCAGTTTGGGAAGGAAATTATTTTGGTTAACTGTATTAAGGTCAGCTTTGATAGTTGAATTAATGGAGAAACATGTCAGTATTGATGAAAGTGTGATGTTCCTTTCTGATCTCTTGATTGTGAAGATTTACTGGGGAGAGGGAGAAAAAAAAATTGAACGGAACATTGAACTATTTTTGCCATGGAGTCCAGTTATAGTTCCTGAAAATGGCTCTTGACAGCTGAGTTCATTCTAGGTCCTGCATTTATTTTTGTATTCCTTGAAGCTTGGTAGACATTTAAATTGATACTGTCTTTGTGTTTGCTCTGCCTCAGTATGTTTGTCCATAACAAATGATTTCCAAAGCCAAAGGCAGTGTACTGGATTGACTAGTAGCATATGCTTTCTGTGATGCTTTAATCTTGTTTCCACCTTTCAAGACTCAACAGAACTGCGTGGGTAAGGCTTGAAGGTGGAATGGGCTAAAAGGGAAAAAAGTGGGAGTCCTTTGCCTTCCCTTCTCCTCTGGTGTCCCCTCAGTCTTGTCCTGCTCTTCCTTAGCATGTTTGCTCTCTGAGAAGAGCCTGAATTGGTTTCTTCTGAAGGGACCTGTTATTGTAGGGAGTATTTTTGTGACAGCTGGTCCCATTTTACTAATGACAAGAAAAGAAATGTCCTGTTGTGGTAGAAGGCTTCACTTTCCATTGTAAAATGTCATGTGCAAAGAGAGTGGAAGACCTTCTTACTATTCCCTCGCCCACGTGCATTTTCTATATGATCATGTAGTAAACAAATTGCATGTGCAGGTTCAGAATGAAAACATCAGCCATGTAACACCGATCCCTTCCAAGAGTAGATGCTTGGGTTTATTTGTATTGTGCTGGAGACCTGGGATTTGTGAAAGACTGAATGGCAGCTGGGACAATGCAGGTTTTGTAGCCATGTACTGTTTTCAGTAGACTAAAGTATGAGGGAAGGAGTGCTTGAATGGTGGTCTGAAGAAGATATTTGGTAAACAAAATTCATTTGGGGTGCTTGCTTTTATAATAGTTTGCTGTTAATTCTCAAGTGCATTTCACATCACATTTTAGCAATAGTAAAATGCATCATAACATTGATTTTTTTTTTCTGACAAACTTTGCAAACTGTTTAATATACAGATAGTACAGTAAAAACAGTTCTATATCCCCAAGTCTAGATTTACAGAATTAATTTTTTTAAGATTTTTCAGTCCTTCTGGTTAAAGTTTCTGCCTTCCTCAGTGGTGAGTTTTGGGTGAAGTGATGCCAACATCAGGCAAGTCAGGATGGGGCGAATGCAGTGATTATTTTTAACAAGCTTGCTGCCTTAATGTAGAAAGCAGAGTAACGTACTTACTGTACTGTGGAATAACATTTGAGAATTAATGCAGTCTCCCTGCGGGCTGTGTGTCCTGCCCACCGTGGCCTCTGCAATTGCCCTGACACTTTGTGCTATCTGGAGCTTCAAAAATAACTACCTAATTTTTCTGGTAAAATAAAATGTTTTAGGGAGTGTGACAGACGTCCATTTGCGGAATCTTACTGTGGGTACATTGCCAGGTCTGTCCACCTTACAGCTCTGACCCAGATTTTCAACATATTTTGGTAATACACAAGCATAGAAAATATGATCTAAACTTTTGTAGGTCTTTAATTCAGTCTCCTCTTCAATGGCAGTGGTGGCTTTTCAATGGTTCAGAAGGTTGTTTGGACATCTGTTATTAAAGCTTCTTCCGTTTCACTTGATGCAGAAGCACTTTGCCAGTGACCTGAATGGTCCTGAACCTAGGAAAGAAACTTAGTGGTGGTTCTGTCCCTCCCTTACAGCTGCCTCTGAAAACATCTTAATATAGATGTTCCTGTACCTTGCTATTTCACGCAAGCCCTGGTGCAGGAGATCAAACAGTTTTTTTAGCGCTTCAGATGTTGCTGTATGTGTAATCATACTCATACATTGTATGATTGTTGCAGTGGATTTATGGTGTCTGTATTCAGGCTAATTGCTCTTGACAGGCTTTAATAAAAAGTTTTGACTCAAGAGTGGGTAGATGCGTGTTTGGACAGCTTGTATCTTAGAAATGAGAAAGTTGCCTGAGCTAGAGACAGAATGTAGTATCTGTCTGGAGAAGAGAGTTTTTCAAGCCTGAGAAAATAGGCCAAAAAGGTCTGGTGACATGACCACCCTGAAACCTTGCAAACATCAGAGAAAATGGTGTAAAATCCCCTACTTGTTTGAAAAGGCTAAGAATTGATGGCTCGACATTTAAAACAAACCTGCATTTAATTTATTCTGCTATACAGTGTGAGAAGAAATGTGTGTTGTAGACTTTAAACTTGTCAGGCAAACATATTCTGAAGATTTACCGAGATGGTGAAAGGAATGGAATGGAATCCAATTCACTATGAATGTGTCAGGACACACTTGGTGAAAACAGTAACTCTGTTTTTCCTATTAAAAGCTGAGAAATTGTTGTAGAAGAACTAAAATTCTCATAGTAGTTTGTATTTGGAAATCAATAAGGTGAACGGATGCTTACCAAGGTCAAGAGATGGTGAGGGGAGGAAGAATCCCTACGTGATAACTTACCAATACTCAGTGCTCTTTGGAGCCTGGGATGAGGTCAGTGCTGTACAATACTTCTGAAATGCAGTAAATCGTTTTGTCAAATCACAGTAAAAACCAAGTTCACTTTTCAAAAACTTTTTATTATGTTGATGTGAATTAAAATGCTTGAGTAATGTCTATATCACTTACTTTACTTTGTATGCTTTTCACATTTGGGAATAATAGGATATTTTATGTAAAAGTACATATTTTTAAGGGAAGTAAGGCCTTGCAGGTGCCTGCAGTAGGCACTGAGCCTTCCCTAAGGAAGTCGGTCTGTTCAGAGGTCAGTACGTGAGAACAAGGAGTTGTCCACTTGAGGCCTGTGCTAAAGGCTGCGTGATCCTCAGTGACTGCATCTAGAGCCACACTCATACAGCTTGTCTGAAATATTAGAAGTCCTTGACTGTTATCATACTGTCTCTTAACCTTATTTTGTTATTTTAGGTTTGATGCTTGTTTTCTGCCTTTATGTAACAAAAGAAAATAAAAGCGTATCTGAAACTATGTATGTGTTCTTCTGATGATACTCTTAGTTACCTTCAAACAATTTCAGCTCTCCTCCTGGTTGTAACAATGCAAGTAGAAAACAATACTGGTGTTAATTGATAATATTCTCTGTTAACGTTAGCAGAGGGCAGAACCACATAATGTATACTGGCTGACCCCAGAGAGTGAGGATGAAAGATAATGTGACCATGTCAGCAAAAGGGAAGACTGTGCTGTTGGTTGGAATGAGTTGAAGGACTCCTAAAAATGACCACGTTTCAAAGTAATGTGTTTTTGGGTGATTTGCCAGTATAGAGGAGCATGTACCATCAATAAAGGCCCGTTGGTATGCATGTACATCCTGGGAATGTAATACTAGGAATTGCTTTATTTTGAATAAGTACTCGAGTTTCAGGTCCTGCATTGTGCAGGGTACCTTGTCACTGCAGACTAAGCGTGGTAATGAATGCTTAGCTTGGCTAAACCTAGGCTGGGCGGAAGTAAGGGAGACACTGTGTCCTCTCCTGAGTGTTGCCAGGGCTTCTGGAGCCAAACGCTGTGCTGCTGGTGTGCCGTTTTAAGCTGACCCCTCCTGACATCTCACCAAAAGCTGGGAAGCTGTGCCTGCCTCCCTGAGCTTGTGGGCAGGAAGAGGAGAGCTGGGGGAAGGCTGGTTGCTTACAGCTCACTGTCAGGGTTGTCCCTTGCTGGAAGGTGGTGATTACCACCTGGAAGGAGAAGGACCCTAAGCTCCAGTGCAAGTCTCTGACCTCTTCACCTAGCTTGGGCTGAAAGAACTAAGCAATTCTTTGTGTGTTTCTGTATGAAAGTAGTGGTTGAGATGGTCCCAAGGCTGATGTTCAAGTGGACTTACCTGCTTGGACATTTCGTCTCTGTGATGCACTTTCAGGTCGTCTTTTTACTCTTGTCTCACTTTCCCCTTGGCATTTTCAAGGAGTTCCGCCTAAGTTACTGCAGCTGGTATTCAGAGCTGCTGATTTCAGCAACTGAACAGGACTGCAAATGGGAAGGAGAACATCAAGGGAGTCTCCTGAAGGTGGGAAACAGAAAGGCACCTGTAGGCTGCTCTAGAGTATCTTAGCCTATACATGGAATAAGAGCAGGGTTTTAAGGTAATATGTGATGTCAGCTGTATTTTGTGCTGTATTTTTAGTGGTACAGTTTCTTTCAACCTCTCAGCATGACAAGTGAAGTGAAATGAAACCTGGTTGTATAAGACATGTCAGATTCAAAGGTTTCTTGCCCTGAGATTGAGCGTGTGAAAACAAGTATGTACAACTTTCTGAGAGTACATTCTTCAGAAGGGGAAAATACATCCAGAGAAGAAGCTGTGTTGCAGCTTGGGGCAACTGTTTTGTCAATGTAGGTCATAAGCAACTTTTAGTATCTGCAGATAAATCTATGAGGCGAAATAATGTGTTATGTGTTGCTGCTCTGTAGTGTTTGAATCGTGGATAGCTTGTGTAGAGCTTGTGCTCTACATCATCTACTCTGGTCAGATTCCTGATGAGGGGTCAGCATCCCTGCGTAGAGTCCTTAGGCATTACATCAAGTGAAATAAAATAAATGTTATTTCTGTTTTCACTGCATGTTCTGTCAACTCTTAAATAAGAGTTGACAGCCATCGTGCTTGTTTCTCTATTAGTGAGTAGAAATAAGGTTTCCTGTACTGCCCTTACGACTCATCGTTAGTGTTCACTGGGACTTTCTGTAGTAGACCTCCAGGCTCAATAACCAAGTACAGCTTTTTCTTCCCCTCTGTGGTTGCAGAATGTGTGACATCTTTCATGGTAAAACTGGTTCTTACTACATCTCAATAAAACAACAGGCGGTAGGTGGGAAAACACATTATTGTTTCTTCGTTTGTGATGATAATTATCAGGATGCTACAGCTGATGAGTTTTAAAAAGCAAGATGAAGTATTAATCTTCCAGATTATTCATTTAAAAGACAAAGAAAAAAATCCCCACATGTAAGCCACTGTTTGAAGGATTTGTGTACAAAATAGTGATAATATAATGGAGGTATGGAAAAATGAGTGTTTTCTGTCTTGAAGTATGTGGTTCCAACATGATTAAAGAAACTAGAGGCTTTTTTTTTTTTTTTTTCCTCCCCGTGAGGAGAGGGCTAATGCTTTGTTTTTTTCCTACTTGATGATCTGTGGTGATTTTAGTCTACTTACTGTTAAGGAAAGAGCACTTTATCTTTATTATGTCTTCTCATTTGGATCAGTTCTCTCATATCTGATAACAATAGTTAACAGTGAATAATCTCATTTGTCTGTGTCATTTGAGGATCTGAAAGTGCCTCAAAGTTCATCCTAACGCCTTTCATAAGTCTGGTAAATTTAGTTAGTGTGAATTTGAAATAGTCTTTAAGGATGCTCCTTTTGAATGCAATGCTTCCCATGAGCCTCCAATCAAATACATGTGAGCATCTCTCTTCTGTTCTGACTGTTGTCAAGATTGACAACAGCTGCTGTTAGTGAGTGGATGTAGCAGAGGGCTCTTGGAGTCCTTAGTATAGTTAAGAAACGAGAAACCACCACTATGAATTTTGGCTTCTAGCTCATCTCTTCAATCAGTTACTTTCTCTATTCTTGTCTGAATGGGAGATGTTTGTGCAAGCTTCTGTTAACTATGGTAACAGCATGTCTTCCAATGGAAGAGCGAGAGCTGTCTGGCATAATTTTTCTCATGGTTCAAAAAAGTTTTGCATAACTAAACTTGAAGGAGATACCTACTACTGCATTATAAAAAAGTTATTGTAAGAACATGACACTGGAAGAAAGCCTTTGGATTTGTAGGATCTAGTCCCCCTAAACCTGAGCAATAGTCCAGGTACTGCCATGTGGTGTAGGTCATGGTACTTCGTAGTGCTTGGTAAGATTGGAAATCCAGAACCCACAGTGGTAATACGCGATGTGAACAGGAAAGAGTGAGAACATCAACAGGGTACTGTGCTGTCTTTTTTGTGTTAACACTAAAAACATTGAAGTCTGAAAGGCTTTTTGTGAAGACCATCTGCGGAAGAATTCAGATGAAGGCTTGTGTCTTTAAACATACATGGGTGGGTTTTTGTGGGTTTTTTTGGTTATTTTTTTTCTTTTTTTGTTTTCAGTTTGTTTTTTTTTTTCTTTTTTAGGCACAAAGAACTGTTGTAAGATACTACAGGTAGGGTTTGAAAATTTAAATGCATGAATCAGAAAAATTTAGTGTACTTCTGTAGCATTGGCCTTCGTGCGTTGGGCAGTGTGGCTTGTGTTTGTTGGGTTGTTTCTGTGAGGGCTTCCCTCTGTCTTCATCTGCTTGTTCTTTTCTCCTCCTCCTGTTTCATGTTTGCAAGTTCTGGGAAGGAAGAGGTTTTTGCTTTTGAGTGTTAGCACAATGACATGAAGTTCATGTCTATGGCATGCATAGTACAGTAGCATTTAATGAGTAAAAGAACATGCCAAGTGCAAATTGTAGAGGGGAAACCTGAAATGTGCCCAGTTGAGAGAATGATGGAATACTATAATTCTTCTGCAAACTGTAGAATCCTCAGCCTTTCTCTGTTAAGCACTTCTGAAGGTCCGTTTCTTTATTACTCAGGTTTTATCATTAGTATTTTATGTATGCAATAATGATGGACTTGTTTTTGGTGTGGTGGATGAAGTTAAATAAGCTGTCTCTGTCTACTAGCACCAAAATGCATAGAAATGAAGACATGGCTTCATCTTGGAGACAATGGGAGTTGGGCACAGCATCAGGGGTTGAAGGCCAGATTTTATTTCTAAAGTGCAACATGATTATTATGAAAAAAGTCATGGTACTTAAAATGTTTATTATGAAAACCTGTACTGAACGTGTAGTAGCTGCTCAAAAAGAGCAGCTGGGTACATGGTGATGTAGAAGAAAGCTTGTGTCTAGTGGGATGGTAGGGTTTGGGTGTTTGGTTTTTGGTGTTGTTTTTTTTTTTTTTAATCTTTTTTTAGTAGCAGGTGACTTAAGTACTCTAAACACAGATCCAGGGCAGGATCTGTTTCAGCATGGGATGTCTAGTAATGCTGTATTAATTCCCTTCCCATCACACTATTGATGTTATGGAGGGGTAGAATTTCATACATTTTTATGGGGGAAGGATTGAAGGACTGGCCCTTCAATTCAACTCAAAATGAATCAAAGTCTGTCAGCCAACTATTTGACTCTGTCATGAGGTAACGAGTATCAGGCTTCTGTACATGCCTTGAAAGTAGTCCAGGTAATTCACTATGTTGTTTAATCTGAGCGTTGACAGATTAGTTCCTTCTGGCTTGCTCATATTGGTGTTTTTGTGAGCTAAATAAAGGCTTGTCTAATTAGAGACGTGTTGGCATCTTGGGTAGCATAAATAATATCTTGGGAAGGATCATATGGACATGCTCTTCCTTGTAGCAGCCAGTGAGTCCTCACCTTGCCAGACGCTAATGGTTAAAGTCAGCGAATGCCAGAAATATCTCGTTAAATCATCTTTACATTGTTTGTGAAATGAAATTGGGAAATCATTATTTTTATTAATAATAATTTTAGTAAGCCAACCAGACGGACAACTTGCGGAGAAGACCGTGAGTCACAGGCGTGCCGCCTGGGCAGAGAATAGTCCTGCGTCAAATGGAGATGAGGGGGACCTTTGGCATACGTGTGGCATGCTGTAACAGTGCAGAATAGCCGAAACACTTCATGGTAAAACTAGTGAGTTACATCAGACTTCTCACATGGCTCTGTTCAGATGTTTGTGGTTCAGCCAAATGGCAGCCAGAAGAGGATACCATTCTGCATAATTTGAAGGACAACATAAGCATCCTGGCCTGTGGAGCAGTTGCTTTAGCAGCGTAGGTTGTGCCTCTGTGTTGAGGGCAGATAATGAAATGTATGCAGGACAAATAATGAGAATAACAGAGCAATCTCAGAGCTTCCTTCAAAACTCAGTTGATGCAGGGTGGAGGTCCTGTTTTAGAAACAAAGTTTCAGCTCTTCTGGCCATGGTGACTTTCTGCTCGGGTAGGTAAGGGTTTGCTCAGTCGGGCTGTAACAGAGGAAGAAAATCTACTAAGCAGGTGGGTTGCAGCTTCTGTTCCTTCTTGGAGGAGCTTACAAAATGCACTGCATATTTCCTCCGCTGCAGTAATAATTCTGTAGGTTTAGAGTTCGTTCAGCAGTGTAGTGTTGTCTTTCTACAATGGGAAAGTCATGTAAGCCTACAGGTTTTTCCAAATCTGGAAAATCTAGTATCTCTTTTTCAAGGAAGTTTGTGTCAGGAGCCTTATGTACTGTATCTTACTTTGTCTAATTACTATATTGTCAAAGATACAGGATGTTAGCACTGTGTAATGTATCAGTCATATAAGAGTCATGCTTGGAAGTGCAACTTTAGTACGGTGGGTTTTTTTTGTTTGTTTGTTTTTTTACAGTTGTTCTTGTCTAAATAAATAATAACAGTTACAAGTCCAAACATTTAAACAGAGGTGTTTGAAACTATGTTGTTCTCTGTTCTGGGACTGCACTGTAAACAAAATCTGCTGATTTTCCTATATGGGCATCCCATAATAGGATCTAAAAAGAATAAAAACAGGTAATTTAAATAACTTCTTTTCTTTCTTTCTTCTTTCTTTTAAATGCTTCTAAATTAAAGATACAATTCTGTGAGAGGTTGAGCACTAATAAATTTTATGGAATGGAGATCAGATGTAAGCATCCCTCAAATGGAATAGCGTCCTCTTGCCAAACTATCCTTTTTCAGCCCAGTTTTAGCAAGAAAAGCTGAAAAAAATAAATAGCATAAAAAAGGAGTGAAGATATTATACAGAAGAATTCTTCTTCCATGAGATGCTTAAGCGAATGAGGTGCTGGAAATCTGATGAATGAGATGTGAAGCTATCTTAAAGTCAACAGCTACTTCAAATGAATTCCTGAAAACTGAAGACTGCTATTATGTTTAACAATAAGTCAATAAATTACAGAGCACTGACATTTGAGGGATATAGTTCATTTGAGAAACTGACATTGCTCAAATGTTAACTTGTTTATCAAATTCATTGAACTAGGATTGTTCCTCAATTTTTGACCTGACACATATAATTTAAATTTGTTTCATGGTATGGAGTCTGGCTCTGCATATAGTAGTTTTCTTTTTCACATCCTTCCCAGGTACACGTGCATTGAAATGGGTTTAAAATATAACTTACACCAACTTAGGGTACCCTTTTGCAAGAAAAAGGTCCTTTGATGTAAATGAAAACTAGATCTTATTTATGGCATTTTTTTGTATACTTGCTCTCACCTTGTAGTTTCAATTTTATAGGAGTGAGATTTATGTGTGTAATAGGAACCCAAAAGTTATTACTGAGCTTGGAATAGTTCTGTAGTCTGTTTTGTTGCTGTGAAATATACTCTTTTTCTTCTGCTTCATTTATTTATGCAAGATAAAATAGGTGATGATGGCTCTGAGTGCTGGAATAGAAAATACAATGCTTGAATTAAGTGGTTTACAATTAATGTATTTCAGAGCAAAACCTTAATTCAGTTCTGTAAAACAGTCTTATGTTTGTTTTGGGGTAATGACAGGCTTTCAGGTGATGAGGTTTTAATGCAGTATCATAGTATTTCTGCACGTGTAGGCATACCAAAAGAAATCAGAACACTTATCATATTTATTGGTATCATTAAACACTTCTTTCGTCAAACTTGCACACCTGCTGGATTGCATTTTTTTTTTCTCTTCTTTTTTT
>VZTL01052867.1:9637-19705 GCA_013400535.1 Scopus umbretta | reverse complement strand
AAGAAATTTCACTCAAAATGAGGTTTACATTTTTCACCTCCAGAGCAGATTACTCAGTTTATTGTATCCAAACCTGAATGTGAAAACTGCAGCAAGATTCCAGCTTGGACCGAGTATGCCTACATTCTCCATGTTAGACTGCCACAAACAGTCAGCCCAATTCCCAGGCTGCATTCCTGTCAGTTTAGGGATTTATTTTTTAACTAACATGAATTGCAAGCAACACTAGACAGCATTTTCATGTATGTAGCCACCCAAATCATATCATCAAGACAAGGATGTAGTGTGTAAGAGCATCAAATATGGTCAAAGCCAAATGAGACTAGGCTAACCAAATGAGATTCTGGAGTGTAACACAAGAAATTTCATTTTGACACATCTTTCACAAAAATCACACTCGTCAGACACTCATTTTCATACCCCAGAGCTACCATGAAGCGCCCTAGCACCTCTACAAACTTCATGTGACTAGCATCCACCGTGTACTGTGAATCTACGTTTCATTAAGCACGTTAGAGAGCACTGTTCAACCCGAAGAGTTATGGGGATTTTTAAAATGAGTCAATGACGTTGTCACCTCAAGGATCTAGTCAAAATAATGCATAAACCCAGCTTAATTTTTTTAAGCAAAAAAATTGCCTTATATGCAATTTGGTGCTTCTGGCTTCCTGTTTTAGAAGATTTCTTATTAAGAATGACTCTAAAATAAACTAGCAACAGAAAAAAATGGCGTAAGATCTTCTTTCCCAAATGTGAATCCAACCTGGTTTTGGTTAGAAAAATAGCAGCTAATTAAAGCAAGCTGCATTGAGAAGTTCAGAAAAGCATGCACAAGACTGTTCGCTCCTACTGTGGCTTCGATTTGCCTAACAAACTGGTCCCCAAGTCCCTCTAGAGCAGTAATTCCAGCTAGGTCATAGCATATCTGAATATACAATTTGATCATTTTTGATAGCCCTTGAACTGATATAGCTTGACCTTTATACTCTTTGCCAAAAGCCACTAACAACCTTATGAACTTTCTTAAGTATTTAGTCTTGTCAAGATATTAGCTGACAACCCTTTTAACATCCAACATATGCAATGAGCTTTCCCAGGAAGATCTTAATGCATAAGGAAAACACATGTAGATGAAAATTCGAAAGCACTTTTGTCAAGATTTTAGAGGGGCCATAGCAACATTTTTTCCTGACAAAAAGGTATACAAAAAGGCTCTCCTACTCAAGCACATTGTTCTGGGTTTACCTGACTGATGTTATTGTTAATAATATGCTAATAATATGCTCTTGTTATCTTGTTAAAATTGTTTCTAATGATGAAAATGATGATAATTAATATTTTGCCAATGGGAGGAGAAAAATGAAGGGAAGACTGTCAGACATACAGAGGACCCTTAAGCTTCCAAGACACGATCAGTTCTCAAAGATCCAGGAATGCTTACTCCAAGATTTTTTATCTTGTAGATATGCAAGTTCCAGCGAGGAAAACTGTTGCTCTGTTATGTATGTTAAAACCGTTATGTTTACCCTCTGAAATTACTGCTTCTGCAAAAACAGAGAAGAAACTTTATTTAATACAGACTTAAGTTAAACTGGATTTTGTTGCAGGGTTTATACTTTGTCCCTGGCAAAATACACAGCGAGTATTTCTCCTTCTTCACCGTCCTGCAACATTCTGAAATAGTAAGTATATGCTATCCAAAGCTGCTATGTCAATATAGAGAGAAAACATTTTAATATAGAAGTGGAAGTAAGTTCTGATCATTATTCCTAAAACAATCAGTGATTACCATTTTTATAGATTGCTGAGTATCTTCTAGAAAGAAACAAAAGACCGGGGGGCGGGGGGCGGGGCGGGAATCCCCACCAGGAGACAACCTCCCTATTCTCCTCAATATACAGTTTTTTAAACCCAGTGTGAACCTGCTCCAGCACAGGAACTGTACATTTCCATTGGCTAAGCTCAGAGGAACATAAAAGGTTAAAACAAAATCCCCATAATTAGAATACTATATAACGATCACCAATAATAAAATCATGCATGACATGCTTGTTCACGGTCTACAGTTTGAGTCCTATTATCAGTGAAGCTACTATTAGCCAAATAAAAATGCCAAATAAAATGATGACATGGAAAGTGATGGAAACAGAAGTGCAAAAATATCAAATGTTAGAGATCAGCCTGACATTCTCTTGGCTTTTGTATTGCCAGCACAGGTGAACCTTACCTCACCTCCTACCTTAAAACTCGCATGACTAGTAAATGAAAGAAGTGACACTGAGCATTGCAAACCATGGTTGTGAACTAAGGAGACTGAATGAAGTTCAGGACTGCAGAATAAAGGATTGCCAACTTGCTCAGCCTAAATTCTACCTAAATGCCTTATATTTCCCATTACCAGTGTGCCTCTGAAGACCTAAAACCAAGGAATAGAGACTCTGCACAAAGAGATTAGGTAGACTGTGAGCATCTGGATGAATCTGTAGCATTTCCCAGCAGCTCACTGGGAAAGTAAATATGCAGAAAAAACACCGTACCTACTTCTATTACAAATAGGCAGCATTTTCAAACGGAAAGTTTCCTTTTGAAGCCTTTTAGCACTACTAAGTATAAGCCTGGCAAATGGAAAATTAAGGTTTTATAAAGCTCTAAACAATTTTGTATTTGACTTTTCACCCAGCTGCAAATTTAAGGCAACCTGTATGTAGTGTTGTGGGGTTGGGGTTTTATTTTTGGTTTGTGGGTTTCTTGTTTTGTTTTTTCTTTTGGTTGTTTTGTTTTGTTTTATAACCTTGCAAAAATGTCACAGTTAATGATGGTCACTTGTTCATGTTAGATCTTGGTTTCTAAGATTGACTTTAATTTAAAGGTTCCAGTTAAATAAAAATGCACTTTACAATTTCGATGACTCAGGCTCTCCAGAATATCCTCTACTGTGCACAGAACACAAAATCCTACACCCTCAGCAGGGCTAATTAGAGGCTGCAAAACAAGTATTGATTCAGGGATGCTTAAGTTACTGTTGCAATGATACCTACTGAGGCAAAATCAAGTTATAGATATGCATAAAACTGAACAAGGAAAAGGAGACCAAAGAAGGAGAAAAAGAAAAAAAAAAAACCCACATAGTAACAAATGGGAGCTATAAACTTTTCTGTTTTGTTAAAGCTACTGAGAATTCATTACACTCCTTCAAAGGGTTTTTTGGGGGGATCAGGTTTTTTTGGGTTTGTGTGGGTTTTGTTGGTTTTTTTTGTTTGGTTTGGTTTGGTTTGGGTTTTTTTACCTGTTCTATTATAAAACAGATTTCTTCATTAGGTATAAATCATTTCTGTAGGAAGAGGAAATTTTTTATTCTTTTGTTTTGCAAATTGGCTTCCAAATTATCACTGAGTTTTACAAGAACTATTAAGAAGAAAATTGAATAAAATATAGATCACTACCAAAAAGCTTTTAGAACTTTATGAATAACATCATGTCGTTAAATTTTTTATTAATATTACAGGTAAATATGTTCAGGTTTTTTACATCCTGTTTATATCACAAGAATGTCAAAACAGAAAGCTATTAGAAATGTAAAATAAATGCTCATATTTGCATTCTGTTATAGGTACAATCATTAGTATTTTCATTCAAAGTCCTGCACTTCAGTGAAATGTACCAAAAAATATAAAATCAGACAAGCTGCTTACTGTAACAAACAACTAAAAATAACATCTAACAGTTTATTTGTAAGCTAGTTATACAAAACACTGGAAGAACAACTAATGAGTTTTATATTTGAGGCCTGTACAAGACCTTAGGAAGTACGTCAAACTTAAATCATGATTACCTTAAGGACACACTATACTCAGGATAAAAGATGCTTTTATACCGAACCCAGGTCCCAGCTTCCTCTTCTGTATTCTGGTCTTCTATTGAAAAGAGTTTGAACGATGCGAACCTTCTTACAGACACTTGTTGGAGGTGCACATCTTTCAAGTGCTTTTTCTTCAGAACCTTTGAAATAAAGAACAAACTAAACATTAATAATAAAACTTTCATGAGAAAAACAAACACAGGCTTATTTAACTGAAGAGGCAAATCTGGAATCAACCATAATAGCTATGCTAATAGTTGTGAATAACTAGTCCAAGTATGTCAAGCCTGAGAACAGTAACAGTGGTATTGATGGTAGGGGTCAAGAGAACGGGTTATGAAGTTATTATGTCTTGATAACTGTAAGGCAAATGTACTGTGTTCACAAGTCCACAAAGTTGCTGTTTTAATTCCCGCTCCAGCAAACCCATGCCAAAATTGGAGGCAGACTGGGTTCTCCCCTATCCTCCCATCACCACCACAATGAAAGTTTCACAGACCAAGCAGTGCCCTCACCAAGCAATTTCTGTGCCACTCACTGTCCCTACAGATGAAAAAAAAAACAAAACCACAAAACCAACCAAAGAGTATTTTCCATAGAATTTAAATGACTAAACACAAAACATGACCCTCAGGTGCCAAAGTGATATGTGTTTGCTAGGTATACTACTTCCTAGCCTAGAAGTCTACTGCTGCACACTTGCAGAATTGCTGCCAAATTTGCCTGAGTTGAGAAACTTGCTACCTGTCCCAGGCCCCAGACTTGCAGATGCCACAACTGCATATTCCCCTACCAGGCCCCCATAAGGGGACTGATGCATTAGCCAACCTTTACATGAGCTTCAAAATACACTGACAGCACCAAGTTCAGCACTAAGAGACTGAAGAATTCAAGGCAGTGGCAAAGACAGAACATGGCCCTTCGTGTTTTTTAAATGATTAAAACACTTGTTCAGGAAAGTGAAAACATAGGCTCCCTGTCCTGCATAGTTCGCTGCACTCAACTGTCTTCAGGGAGGGAGGTATCAACTCCTCCGTACAGGAAAACCCGGCACCCAGCCCGTCTGAGCTGTATCGTCGCACAGAAGACAACTAGCATGTCCCTGCCAGACAAAAAGGCTGATTCTTTAGGTCAGTGATGTGGAAGGAGAGGTGTCCTGGCTTTAACTTCTTTCTCCTAACACTGGCCAGAACACATAAATAATTGCCATTGCATTTTTAACATGAAGCTGCATAAGCAGTCCACAGTGACGAAAAAAAACCAGGGCATAAAATAAACTCATCACTACAAACAGACAGAGCTACAACGAATAGCTCTACTGAGTAGGAGAGCGCCACAATGTAGTTTTTTGCCAACCAGAGCTAAATCAGAAGTCAAATGAGAAACAGCTCTCCAGAACTACGAAACTCGGAATGGAAGCTTTGCATATGCGATGTGTACAAGAAAATAACGGGTCGGAGATATTTTTTTTTTTTGCTGCACCCGACCTTTGTTGACCGTGCTTTAACTGGAGATGCACTCACACCCAACAGCCTTACAATTTGGTGCCACGGTCTATTATTTTGCAGGACACTTGGAAATACTACATATGTAAGCAGACCAATTGTATTTGCTATGCTGTTAGTTTCTAACAGCAAGTCTGACGCATCAGGCTGATTGCTTTTGGATCTGTTTTCATCGGCATTTCTCAGCATATGAAAGGCACAGGCATTTTCATCAAAGTAATAGAAATGGCTGTGTGCTGTCCACATAATTTCTTCTACTTTTGTAACATGTGGGAAAAATACTCATATGAAGAAAATCGCAAAAATATCAAAAGAAGAGAACCAAATTAAAAGACTAGCAGAATTAAGACCTTCATATAATAGCGGCATGCCTGGAAACAAAACGGACCAACTCGATAACTAAAGAAAACAACCAAGATCTAATTTTCAGAAAAGCATGTTATTTGGGGGCTTTTTTTTATTTTTTAAAGCTAAGGCAAGCCATTACTAATAGGAAAAAAAATCCAGCAGTGACAACACTTTTCTGTTTTCAGTTTTTTGTTCTACAGAGACATCTTCTACCCACTCTGTAAAATGCAATCTCTGGGTTAGCAGAAAATCTCATCAGCATTTGAGTACTCAAAAAAAAACATTTCTCCCACAGCCTCCAACTCAAATCAAGAGGTCCAAGATCTGAAAATTACAACAGCAGGTGAAATCTTTTAAAAACCTAAACATAACTGAGAAAACAGAGCACAAAGGAAGAATACATAACATTATTTATATCTAAATCTGTATTTTTACATAAGGATAATTTTTTTTCCTCAAGTCAGTTCCTGAAAGCATCACAATTGTGTTACACTCTACAAAGATATGCTGCTGTTATAACCCACTGACAAAAAACAAAAGGTGACAAACCTATTTAAATTCATAATGTTTTGAAGATGTTGAAAGATAAGTCTTCTCTATTCTCATGATGCCCTTCCAATGAAGGTGAAGCTCCCTAACTTCCTGCACACTGCCCTAATAAATGAACACGTCTCAGGGACCTCTAAAACCAGTAGCCAGTATCAAAGCAAGCTAAAGGCTTCTCAGCAGAATAGACACAATCCTTGGGTTTAGTGATGACAGAAAGAACTATGGCGGTGAAGGAACCACCAGACACCACTGCTCTTTGGTCGGGGCTGGCAGCCACTTTATCTCCTCCGTCAGTAACTTTCAGCTAAGTTTCCCTGCATATTTTTGTTTAAAAGAAAATCCAGAAGCCTTGTTTCACTCTCTTCAAGATCTTCTCTTGGTACTGAAAAGCCCTGCCTTCTGCACAAGATCTCTGCAGCTTTACGCAAATGTTGGGCTTGTACACGGGTCATACGTACAAATATTATCTAAATAAATAATATTTCAGGTTCTGTAATGAAAGATTCTTTCCCCAAGATTAGGTTCCTTAAAAGAGAAAAAACACCAAGAACGATGACCAAAAAAACCGCAAACAATGCAAGTTCACACTTTTACCTTGCAGTTTTCCCTCTCTCAAACTTGGATTTTCTTTCCTCTCAAACTTCACCTAGCAATATAGCATTCAAAGGCAATTCTTTTTTCATTAACGCACAAGAAATTTAAAAAAAAGCATCACCAAACTATCTCCTGTTTTAGAAAGATTCCAGTAAAATAGTACCACAGATCTCACTTGCAGGGCCCTTGGTATTTAATGACAATATCAGGACGATATTTAGGACTCCCTAGAAAACCTAAGGATGTTTAATCACTCTTAAAAAAAAAACCAAACCAAATGGGAAAAAATACCATATGGAGAAAGGCAGTCATCTGAAATTCCCTGTATTTCTTTGCATCTCTCATCGTGTATGGCCTAGTTGCACTATAAGCCAAATTCAGTAACGGCTGACAGTCTACAAACCTCCACTCAGTTCTATGGCACTGACCAGAACACGATGTTTTGTACATGCAAGAAACTTTCTATATAAACAGGTACAGCATAACCTATAACTACACAATCTCTTAGTATCATCAGTAGGACTGTGCATTATTTATATTTACAAATAGTTTATTTACCAAATTGTTTTAGTCAACTGTAAACAATTTAGAAACTCAAGACTAACAAAACCATGGGAAAAGACCTGGAGCACAGGTGCCCTTCAGAAGAGAGAGGAGCAGGAAGAGAAGAAAAACTGTTTTAGAAGTTCTTCTGTTCAGGGGAAAGAAAAAAAAGCTGCGTCCCTGTCCTCATTTTAGCTTTTATTTTTCAATTCTGGAAGCTAAAGCACATGAGCAGGTGAGCAAGACTTCTGCGAGAAGAAGAACAAGAGGAAGGCAACAGCAGAATAAACATATAAAGCTCACAGGTTTCAGGAAAGTTTTCATTAAACTTTCCATAGGGAGTAAGTGTACATATACGGAGCAACGCCTATTCCTCTGACCTCCCTGCTGAAGACTACAGACTGGATAATGCCATCAATTGCACAGACTGGTAGAGCTCAAAATGCAGCCTTAGAGAATTTACGCCAGTCGTTTGTAAATGCTCACTACATGTGAAACTTACCTTAGCTTTTTTTTTTTTAAAAGCAAAAAATATTTTCCTTGATTCTGACAAGCTACGTTTAAAAATATTGCCAAACTTCAAACTCAGTACATACATAAAACACTTTATTGATAAAGAACACATAGGCAATTATGCAAACCCCTGGTTCTTTACGCTAGCTTCATAGGATACCTGATAAAAGGGCTTTTTTCTTAATTAAATCAGCAAGCACGCACTCAAGCATCCTTACCATAGCAAATCAATTTGTGTATGCATTGAATGAAAGCAAATTCAATATATAAACACACCAAAGAACTGATTTCATGTAAGGCGTTATTATAAGCAGTATGAAAAGCATTTTGAAAAGCACTGCAGGAAACACTTTGACAGTGCTCTTTTAAAGACCGATATGAATGAAGGTTGATACCTTCTCCCAATCCATAGATAGATCCAAGCATCACTGCAGTAAAGAGTGCAGAACTGATTTTTACTTCGGATGTACCAGTAAGATTAAATTGATCCTTGCTCATCGTACCATACAAAAATCAACAGAAAAGCTAAAGAACATGGAAAAAGCCAGGGAATCTGCGGAGAAGGTCACAGATACATGTAGTTTGAGGAAGAAACAGAAGCCTTCTCCCCAAATACTTACATGCACCCCTCATGCCCCCATGTGATGGTTATGAAAAGTTCCTTATGATTTTAAAAGACAGGAATATGCCAAAGGCAGTATGTTGAAAAGAAGTAACAGCCAGCATAGCCGCCGAGCACAGCTTGCGTAGTCGGCCAGAACAGAAACCTACGAAGACAAACCCGATATTCCTACCAATAACTTTGACATTTCCTGCTTCAGAGTACAACAAGAAGTTTGTCCTGTTGACCAGGACCGGCATATTTACCAACCAAAAACATACGCAAAGAAAAGGTCAGCGTTAACCTCCGCACACCTCCCGCTCTGTTACCCGACTGCGGCCGGGGGCCCCTTCCAACCCAGCTGCCGCCATCGGACCCACTGCCGCCGCTCTCCCTGCTCGGAGAGAGCTCGCGATGGGCAGCTCCAGGCATCCGTTTGCACAAAACTAAACATTTAAGTTAGGGCCCTAAATAACACGGCTGATAAACAACAACAACTAAGGAAACTGATTCCGCTTTTTAAGCCTTTACGCGTATGTTCAGCTGCAGAGGAATCCTTTCCAACCTTGCACCGCTCCAAAAGAGTACAGAAGGCTGGAGCTGACAAGGTGTTCCCCCGGAGCACAGGTGTAACTGCTTTGCTGCTTCTTCCTCCTCATCCTCTTCCAGGCAGGGCCCCGCCGCTCGCCAGGCCGCCAGCAGCTGCCGGTAAAGCGCAGTTTTCGCCGCCAGGTAAGCGGGGCCTCGCTCCAGCTCCCCATGAAAGGCAGTTTGGAGGGGGTCAAGGGGCGGGAATTGGGCAGCCGCTACGATGACCAGCTCCCACGACATCGAGGGAAGGTGTCAAACCACAGCCTGAAAATACCAAGCTAGTGCTCTCCGGCTGCAGGCTGCCACGGGGGTGCTGGCAGCCCCACAGCTGACAGGACCACAGACTGCTTTTGGGACCTACCGAAGGCACACTTATAAGAACTCTCTGTGTGTGTATATATATTTTATTATGGCTATTTTTTCCTGTGTATATATATTTTATTATGGCTATTTTTTCCAGGAAGAGGACTGCAAGCGGCAGTGTACTAGTCCTCTGTCCTGGTTTCAGTTGTTTACACTTTTCAGCTTCCCATGCTCTGCCAGGTGCACAAGAAGCTGGGAGGGAATGCAGGCAGGACAGCTGATCCCAATTAGCCATCAGGGCTATTCCATACCACCTGATGTCAAGCTCAGTATATAAACTGGGGGAGCTGGCCGGGGAGGGAGTGGTTGCTGCTTGGGGTCAGGCTGGGTGTCGGGTGGTGAGTAATTGCACTGTGTATCACTTGTTTTGTATATTCTGTTGTTATTATTGTTATTTTCTCTTTCTCTGCTGTCCTATTAAACTGTCTTTATCTCAACCCACGGGTTTTANGCTGGAGGGGGGAGGAAGTGGGTGGCCATCTTTGGTAAGGGCAGCGCTGAGCGAGCGAGCCTGCCGAGGAGGCGCACGCCGCCGCCTCGCTACGCCCGGCTCTTCGGGCGCCCCGGAGGGGCGGGAGCGCACCTCAAACCGGCTCGCCCGC
>VZTL01052866.1:23430-40853 GCA_013400535.1 Scopus umbretta | reverse complement strand
TCAAACTTGTTTTTTTTTTTTTTTTTTTTTTTAAAAAGAGGAACAGAAGATTTACAGCAGTCATAGATGCAGGATGAGAACACTTTTCCTAGGGTTTGTCTGAAAGAGGAGGACCATGACTGAGAGCTTCCTCTTTCTACTTCTGGTCTGACTGAGTTTATGTGAACCATTCGCTGCACGTACATATGCAGGAGCTGGAGTGCGATATCCTGTAGTGCAGCAGGTGGTAGGAGGACTCTTCACAGACTCATCACTGTCCCACAATACTGGTAGCTTTTTCTGCATATCTAGTCCCACTCACCCCTAAAGAGGAGAGAGATAACAGACTATGCCTTTGGCACAACTCTCCAAGCCCAATTAACAAAGATGCATGGCACAGCATATGGAATTCAGGGTGGTACTTCAAAACAGTGGTCAGAGAGAAAGTTCCTACTTATTCACCTGGAAGATACATGGTCAGTTCCTGTATTTACAGGTAATTGTGATGGCTGAAAACATGAACCAGCTCTTGAGGGCTCAGTAAGGGAACTATGGTCACTGTTCATTCTCCTTTTGAACACTAGCTAGCATCCAAAATTTCAGGTGCTGCAAGCCATACATTTCTGGCCACACAACATCCAAGATGGAAAGTTCAGAAGAAAAGACTTGTTTTCTTTATAATCGAGCACAGCTGGTCATAGCCAGCACATTTCTTAATAAATACAACATGATAACGTTATTTAATGTGTCTGAAACATGTCTGGTTATGTATTTCACGTGTACCTAGATAGCTAAAGAAATACAGAAAGCAAACCCAATGCACTATGGTTCTCTTTCTGACAAATGACTGTATTAAAGAAATGTTACATTTCCCAATTCACAAACAAGACTGCTCTTATTGTCTTGCTAGCATGTAAAGTAACAATCACTGTCAAAACTAAGAGGTGAGGGAAATTAATGTATTTAGTAATAGTAAAACATTAAAATATCCTTACCGACTAAAAGTCTGGAAAAGTATTTTACAGCCTATTGTTCCTCATGTTCCTGAGTGAAGGTGTCGCACAATGGTGTGACAGAATCATTCAGACTGAAGAAGGCACATTACTGCCTATATGTTTTCCTTACAAGGCCCACAAATACACATAGATTTGCAAAATACCCCAGAAGGAAGACTTCTGAAGAAAACTTCATGAAACGCTTATTTTCTTGTGCATGGTCAAGTATTTGATTGCTTTCTTAATGGTAAGAAAAAGAAAAGGAAAAAAAAAAAAGGAAAAAAGGGCAAAAGAGAAGGCTCATGGAAAGAAGAGAACTAGTAGTGAAAGGTTGCCCACTAAATCCCCCCTTGAAATTACAAGCAGCAAGCTGGTTTGTAATTAATTCTGGCTCAAAAACTACTTCTGAATTCATCACTGAGCACAAGTCCTCATTTTAAAGCCTGACCATTAAGTTATTCCTGAGGGAGAGATCAAATATTTTCAAAAATATTCTAGAGAAATGTGTTTAGGCGTATTTTGTCTTTGTTATGACAATAATCACCATAACCCTTGCCTTGACATGAAGGAATGTGTGTATCTCACAGGAAAGCTGCAACCTTTTGCACCTAACCCTGTCAAAAAATCCCAATCTCAGCACAACCGTGTTGTCATAAGAAGCTTCACCAGAAACATGAGTGATAGAACAGGCAGGGCTGGGAATTAGCAGGAAGCATTTGTATCTCAGTCCATCCTGAGCTATCAGGGGTTCTGATGACTTAGCCTTTCTTTCAGATGAGATAAAAACCAGAGGTCCTGGCATCTGGTGGCCATTAGGAAACCAGAGATACTGGAGTTATTAGATACTGCATCCTGGTCATATCCCAAGACAAACAATTGTATTTGGCCTTCTTAAAATTCCTCAGTGTTTCAGAGAAAATCATATATTCTTTTACCTATTCAAAGGTGCTGGGCGATGCTTACTGGTATGCTGCAAAACAAAACACTAACACTGCAGGAATCTAATACACTGTACTCCACAAGGATGTGATGCTTGCTTCATCTCTTTGGTTTATTATCGGAAAGGGGCTATATTAGCTTTTGCTACCTGCATAACTGTCCTGAACCCTCATTCCCCAAGGTGATGGAGTGGACAGGCTGCACACCCTGCAAGGGGACCTACAGAAATAGCTTACGTGGATTAAATCTTTTAGAGCTGCGCGAGTATCACTGCAAGGAAAGAATAAGTGAACAGCTGTACTGCGTACCATCCTTGCTCCCTTTTCTGTTGATCTCTCACGTACTGCCCATCCACATGCCAGTTTGCAAGAGTGTTTTTCATAGCATGTAGGATCCTTGTGTCAGAGGTAAGCATTTACATTCCCTGTGTCAGTCAGCCACCTGACCTTGGTGCTCCAGATTACCCCTCTTACCATCATTCTTTGGCCATAAAAGGACTCAGGTTGTTAATGGTCATTCTCTGAGTCACACCTCAGTTAAATGGATAAATTAGCTCAATATCCTCTCCTAAATATCCTCTAAATATTCTCTCCTCCTTTAACCTTCTTCCAGAGATCAAAACTGTCAGTGAGAGATACTGAATAACTAATCTGGACATGATGCCAAATTCACCCTGAAAACTCCTTCCACCTGCTGTTACTGCCCTTTGAGATTTCTGAGAGGTCAAAACTAAGCAATAGCTGTATATAAACATACACCCACATGCATTTTTACTTGAATCATGTATAATAGCTTTGGATACTTTAATGTTAATCTTACCCAAGGATTATAACCCTGATTAATTTCTCTGTTTGTAAGAGGCATATGCGTTGTTCCCAGAGTGAACACCAAGATGTACTTTCTGGCTTGAGTAGGTTTCCTGTATTATTTTGGCTGTACAGGGGCAGTTTTTTCTGAGTATATGAAATAATTTGATGTTTTCTGGAAGAGTAACACTTCTGTTGTTGCAAGGAAGAGAAGAGAACAATCCCTTTGGATTGCTGATCATTGACTCAAAAGATTTATGATCTGAGCTATCACATCAACAATCAGCTTAACAATAAAATACTGTTGCAGGAAGGTTCCTTTTTTATGGTCTCTATTTACATGGCAGCAGCATAAAGCACAGCTGTGCTCTGAGCTCACCCTCCTGCCGGTACTTTGTTGCAAGACTGAGGAGAAACAACAGTTTTTGGAGAAATAACAACTGTTTCCAAGACTTTCCTCAGCTAGCTAATTACCAACACCTTCCTACTGCAGTAAGTGATTTTTAAATTAAAATCAGGCTTGAACTTCCACATCTATACCCAGAAAAAAACATTTAGCTCAGGCATTCTCTATGTTTTAAGAGGCAGAGGAGCTGCCATCATTAAACATGATGAACATCAGAGAAAGCTGTGTGTACACAGTTTCTTAAACAGCAGCAGTGAGATTCTACAGTTGGTGGGATGAGACTGCCCCTTGCTGAGCAACATTTTCCCAGGATTTCTTTAGGTTTTGCTTGTATCTGGGGGGTTGCAAATCTTTTGGAGTAGGGATTGCATTTCAGTTCTGACTTTTCACGCAGGAGAGTAGCGTAGCGTCAGATCTGGTGACCTGAGTTCACAGGTACGAGCATTACAGGAGCAGTCATAAAAATGTGAGAAAGCTCACAACTTCACCCGGTGACATTTCAGAAAAAAATTTTCCTTTATGTGTGTGTGGAGATAATTAAGCCTCACGGATCTGTAACAAAGTTGATGTAAGTACTAGCTGAAGAGAGTACTTTTGAAATGTAAAATCTGAATACAATTGCATGCTTTGGACTTCTGATAAGCGCTACATTTCCTTCCTTTAACCACAAGACAAAATTCACAGCTGTCTATACTCCCACATTCATCACGCAGACTAACTTCTGCTGTGATGGGTACAAGACCTACAGTTGCAGTGGGAGAAATATAACCAGAGCTAAAAGTTCAACCTAGGAACTGATCCGAACATTAACTTCCTAACCCCCCGGCAGAGGCAAACAGCAACTCCAAACTGAAGAGCAGGGGTTGTACATTGTACACCCTGACACCCTGCAGATTCCTTTGTGGTACAGAATACATTAGTAAGGGCAAAAGGGTATTTTCCAGCAAAGTTTGTAAATTAAATTCTATAGAAAACCAAACAAAAGGTTACATGAGTGCTCGCTTATCTATAAGCAGTGAACTCAAAAGAAAATATTGCATTTCAGATTTTGCAAAGGTGCCCTAACAATGGGAGCTTATCCACCACGGGTACTCAGCAAACAAAGCTAAATTAATTAATATCAAATTTCAGTCAAATGTACTGACCTGAGAAAGGTTTCAAATTTTTTTTTTACCAAATGAATTTAGGTTTTAAGACCATTGCTAACAAATAGTACAGAAAGAGTAATTGAAAGGAGGAACACATTTTATTTAAGTTCATTACTTTTAAAGCACATAGGCTTTCAGAGTGGCGCAAATGGGAAATAAAGGATGGACTAGGAAGTTACTTTATTTAATTAGTTAGATAAGTTATCTTATCTTAACGTATAAGTTGTCTAACTTGTTGGGATTTAAACCAGCTACAGAAATATTCCTTGCCTCCTATTGAGCCAAACATGTCAAATTCGTTGCATTGGATGTGTACAAGTTTGGACCAAGTTATACATTAAGTGGCAAAAAGGGACATAGCAGAGGCTTGCTGGGGAACCGTCACTAAGAGCTGCCCTCCTTCCTCCCCTACATACACACGCACCCTTACGCCGGGCACAGGCACAGCCTCCGGCCAGATAAAGGCAACAGCAAACAGGATTCCTGGCACCTGCACTGCAGGCTTCTCCGCTGGAGTTTCTCGCTCCATTTCACAGCCTTTCTCCTCCCACAAACTCCAGCTCATCCAAAGACACAGATATTTCAAAAAATATTTAGCGAGCGCACAATCAGTTAACGTCTTTTAAAACCTGAACTTTGTTCTGAACACTTAACTGTGTCCAGCATGTGCATCAAACATGATATAACCAACACAGCAGACCCCGCAGGATGGAAAAGTATGATTATTTTTTTTTTCCTGCTCTTCAATCCAACCCTATCTAAACAGACTTCCATCCAGCTTGTCAGAGACCCTGACTCCAACAGCACCGCGGGCCAGTTGTTTCAAACAAAGATGGAAGAAACCCCCCAGCTGACAGGTCTGAGATAACCCACCCTCAGGGAAGCCTCATTTCCTCAACCCCACTGAAGTCAAACATCCAGATGTCATGAAACAGCACAGGCTCCAGTCAAGCACCTGACTTAAAAGCTATGGAAGAAAACTTGGTACTTTTAGGATCATTTGTTTTCTCCTGGTTTCCTCAATTTTTGTCTAGGATTTAGGGATAGGAACAGAGATTTTATTTTATATAAAAGTGGATGCTGTAATCTTCATATGATTCCAACATCTGTAAGATTTAAAAAAAAAAAAAAATTCTTTGCAATAAAAATCAAAGCTGGAAATTCTGTAAGACTACTAAAGATTGGCATGATTTTTTTTTTTTAATAAAAATTTAGCAAGTACTCCTGTTAAAACAATAGCATTCCAAGGCTAGTACAATTAAAACTCATGAAATCATTAGTGGTCTTAATCCCAACCTTCTTGTAAAGAAAAAAATCTGGAATCACCTGCATCCCTAGCCAATATACTGTATTACTTAAGTTTTTATTTACATTATGCCTTTATAACTTGAATAAAACAAAGTAACACCAACTTCATCCTATCGCTTTACACAGATGCTATTTGTTTAGTACAGTTTAGGCTTTTATGTAATCCTAATTTCTAACCAGCCCCATGGGACCTCAGTGGAATATATGTCATTGAAAATTACAAGATTTAGGTAAATCCTTCAGTTTTGTGAAATTAAAACTCAAATTCAAAGTTTCATTCAGATTAATTTTTACAAAATACATGTTTTGTATGTTATTATTATAATTCTCTATTCATACATGTTAGAAGAGCTGCTACATTACCCATGAAAATCAAGAGAGCAAAATACTTGTATCACCTTAGGAATCTTGAGGAAAACACAAATAAGCACACATACAACTCCCCCCCTAAATTTCTTTCAATGTAACCAACAGTTACTTGTCTTAAAGTATACCGTCCCCTCTGAGAGCAGCTCTCTCTAGTACAACGACTTGAAAGAAAAATTAAATATATTTTTCCTTTTCTTGATAAACAGACATACAGAGCACCAGGATCAGCGTATGCATGATTATTTTCCAGATAGCTACAAACGCGATATGGAGCATTTAAGAGAGTTACGTGAAGTCATTCATCAAACTATCTTGAGACTGGAATCTAGTTTTCCTTATTCCTAATGCCACAGCCAGCTCCTCATGTTTTATCTGCAAAATACTAGCTTTCTGCCCTAACTATAAAATACCTGCTGGAAGTCAATATCCTGCTACAATTTCTTGATATCGTCAGATGGGAATTAGTGATTTCAGGCTTATCAAGAGCAGAGGCTGTGGTGGATATAAACTAAGCAAGTACAGTAAATTTCACAACTCTGCCAAGTAATTGAATGAACTGTAGCGGTTTCATCTTACAGAGAGAATCCGGTTTCAAACAGAATTTTAATCGCTGTCCCACAGTAGCTTTGTGATGAACTTATTTATTGGCAATTTTTAGTTCTCTTCTGCAACTTTTTCAAGACGCAAGTTGATACTAGTGTTACTGCGATACAGTGTGAGGTAACCTCTGAATAATCAGGCATAGGATGCTGCTGACATTCAATATGTAAGGAAAATAAGGATTATTCATGCCAGGCACTAAATAAAATTCCAAAAGAAACCGAGTATAATCAGTTCAGTGAGGCCCCACATGACATAACATGTAAGGTGCAGGCTGAATTCTCACTGACCTTGGCTAAACGCGATAGCATAGGCTACATCTGACAGCAGAGTGAGTGTTTCTTAATTGTCTCTACCTTGCTTTCTATCACATCCACAACTTTTAAGGGTCTTACAATACATTTTTACTGCCTACCTATAAAAGGGGACTGAAAAAAGAAACAATACCCATTATTTGAAAATTAAAGAAAACTCACAACATTCTTCAGAAAGATTAATCCCGCTGTCTCTTCTTCTTTTTTTTTTTTTTTTTTAAAAAAAAAAACAAAAACATGCAGATAAAGAAGCATTGTAAATCTGAGATCTGCAAGCTGCTGGGTTGCAGAAGGGCCCCTCTAAACAAGTATGTAGTGGAGCTAGCCTGTACCTGTGTCTCACTGCACATTCCTCTGGCAAAGGAATTTAGGCCCGAAACCTGGTACCCCTCTGCCCTCCTGTGAGTGAGCTCATAATACCGGAATGAAGAGGAGGGAAATAACTTTCTCACTGGAATTTCTTTAATGGAAATTATAAGCACACATCTTGATGAAATGGATGCTGCAAGTGTTTTGCCTGGTTATTCTCACACATACAGAACACATTATTATATATAGAAAACATGTAATTACCTCAGTAAAATTATTTTCTGGTAAATTCACTGGTATCATATAATCCAAACAAAACCTGCAACCAGTATCACTGCATAAAGATGACTGGGCTGACAGTCATCTGTGCAGGGAAAACTGTAAAACAATCATTCCAGATCTGGACAGTAGATAATAAAAAAAATTAAAACCCAGCCAAACAAATGAAAAACCCCAAAGTTTCCTTTTCCTTTGTTTCACAAGCTGAGAGGTATGAAAGAAAGGGGAAATGGATCTGGACAGCTACACCCAGCTACAGAACACCTCTGTTAGCAGCTCAGAATGAAGATTATTAAATTCCTACAACTGTTTGCAGAAATATGCTCAATATCTACTGTTCTATGAATCAGATTTATGTTGGGGAAAAAAACCAAACCACAAATCAATCATTCAAAATCACAGCATTTTTTTTTTTTTTTAAATGTCACATTAGTTTACTCCTATCCAAAACACTTGGTAAATATTTTGGTTTGCGGTTCATAAAGTATCCTTGAATAGAGTTGAAAAGTCACAGTAGCACTGGAGATCTGATATAAACATTTAATTAATTTTACTCTACCACTGTCAGACTGTAGTTCAGACTGACTAGCTAGTTTTAATCTTTGCCGCTCCTCTCTGAAACACATGCAGAACTTGGCTGGGTAGTGTGAAGCTGAAAGATAAAAACCAGCCAGACTCTTTGGAAACTTCACAGTGTCGTGCTAGCACACAGAAGAACATTCAATTGAATGGAGGTCCTTTACATAGCCATAATCCACTTTTTACAGCTCTGTGCCTTGCTGGTTAGAGGTTCAGCCCTTCCAGATCTCCAAAAGCAGATTGTACAAGTCTTCTCATTTATAGAAGAGCCTCAGGGCATACAAAGCACTCCCAATTATGATGCAACAGTTCAAAGATGCAACACTACATAATAGACATGATCATTATGCAAAGTGATATTTTGCATTTCCTGGCTGTAATGTCTGTTTTCATCCAGCAGTTAGAGGGAGAACTAGGAGTTGCAATCCAATCCTACCACCGTTGGCTTGCCGTATGACTTGGGGCAAAGCTTTCTTCACACGTGCAGGATGGTAATACTATTATTTAGCCTGCCACAAAATAACGTGGCCAGGCACAGTTGAAGGACATCTGCAAATCACTCCGACCCAGGGGTGAAAGACAATACAGGAATGCAACCAGTGTTTATGTACTTTAAAGTTAAAATTGCAACATGTTATTTGTATCTATGTAAGGGAAACAATGCGAAATGCACATCCATGATAAATGAACCACAAAGGAGGGACAAAACATTACTGAATGCTGTTGCTGTAACTTTTACAGGCATGTTCGTTTCGGGATTCAATTTATCCTGCAACTCTCAGCACTCTGGAGGGTCTGCAAACACGTTTTACCTTCAAAGCAAAACGTGCTCGTGACATTAAAAGACATTCTGACCCAGACCCCAGTTTGTACAATCTCAGAAGAGCAGTCTTTGCAAAACCTCCGAGGTGTTATTCTGCAGATTACTTGAGGTATGGGAGGCCCTCAGCCCCCAGACTCTGCTGAGGGCTCTCAACACTCCACATGCTCCAAGGCCAGCCCATTCACATGGAAATTGTGTCACTAAGAGATATTAGGTCAAACCACAGTTTGGAGCTCACTCTAATTATCTAGTCAGATTTCGGTTTAATCCTAACAAGATTATAGATTCACAGTGATTAAAGTTTTCGAAAAGTACCACAGAGCAAACCATATAATCACTACCTTGAAGAGACCATCTAAAGTATTTCTGTTGATGATCACCAACTCATTTTACTTTAAAACCTCTGTGGAGTTTAAAGAGTATTTCCTGTACCTATTTGTGGTAAAAGTAGCCTAAGGATCTGACATTTACTGTGGCGATTAGAATACTTCACCTTTGTTACAGGTGTGACTTGAAAGCTTCCTCACTTCACCACCCTATTAACATCTTTCTTCTATATTTTTCTTAAGCTTAAGCCTACGTTTTTTCAAGTCACAGCAAAAAGTCAAGTAGCATCTGTAGGAGGAGATTTCACGAGCGGTTTCCCGTAAGCCAAAACTACTTTATTAGGTTAAAAATGCATGACTCCTTTGTAAAAATTATCATATAAAGCTTACAAGAAGAGTGAGCTGTTAAAAACCGTGTTTCAGATGAAAACAGATAAAAAGTTTTTGCTAAATAGCAAGCAATGCATTTGTGTTACACCTATTCCCCTAGCGAATCATAAAGTAAAAAGCATACGCATTTCAAAAGTACGCCAGAAATAAAGCACCTTACTTTTGGCACCCAGGGCTTGTGGCAGACCACCTCAGTCACACCCACGGGACCAAGGCTCACCGCACTTCAATCCTTTCCGGCAACAAAGAGTCAGCGTGTACATGCAATGCAACGCAGGGCCTGCCAACCTCACCTTCCAGCCAAATCCACACTTCACATGTGCTGTAGTTCGTGTAGAAGGCATTTACAAAGATACATTAAATTTGCAGATAATGCTCCAACTTTTCAACCCCTTCACACACGCTTTGATGATAGTCTAGAATCTCACAAGGAGGGCTGAGGTTGAAAGCCTACAGCCTCCTTTTATGGAAAAGTCTGAAGACTACTGTAAATTCTTAATTTTCCAAGCTTGCTTTTTGCCAAACGTTTTTGCTCCTGCAGGCTATGTTCTTCCAGTTGAGTTACACCCTGCTTTGTGGATAGGTTTAATCATCAAAGTACAATACAATGATTCACCTTCCTATTGTTTTGATGTGTTTCCACTATAGCAGTAGTAGTACTAATTCCAAACTGCTTTTTTTAAAAAAAAAAAAAAAATCTCCTGCAGAGCAAGTGATTTCTGCACACTCCCTCACAGCAGAAGTTTGACTGCTATAACGAGAACTATTATAACTTTAAAATGGTCCTGCTCCTCTTTGGGAAAGTCAAGCAATTAGTCATTGTCTCACTAAATCTATTTAACTTTGTTACAGTAATGAGATGCGTTTATATATGCATTTCTGGAAAACTGACTTGCGAGCTTATGGATTCTAAGCAGACTTTAAAGTATTAAAAGTAATAGATTCATCAGTCATTTTATAATTGCATCATCTTCTAAGGAAACACTTTTTAATTGAAGGCTCCTCTTTTAAAGCTAGATATTACTTCATGTCCACAAAGATAGCCTTACTTCTTGTGAGGGTATGACCTTCGTTAATAGAAAATAGTATCTTCAATGATTCAGACAAAAGGATAAGGAACATATGGAGTTGATTTGAAAAATGTCTGATGCGATGTGAACAGGTAAAGTACATGCAGTAATTAAAAAAAGATGGGAAAAGACAAAGCACTGACTTGTCACTATTTATAGCTTTACAATGATGCTGCTAGCAAAAAAAAAAAAAAGTAGGAAGATTATTTTCAGTTTCACTGACATTTAATTTTTGGAGATTTTAAGAAGCATGGGAGCATTTAGAAGTCCACTCCTTGTTTAACTGCACTTTCATTTTCCTCTCCTCTGTTTTCTAGATCAAAACCAACCCCTCCTAACAGTGCTATAAATTCATTTATGCAGTTGGCTTTCAGCTTATTCTGTACAAACATTTTATCCCCATCTCTAGAATGTGGCAGGTCTTGATCTCTCTGCCAGCCAAAAAAAATGCTAAAGAAACAGTTAATGTTGCTGTTACTACCTTGTTTCCAACCTCTTTCCCCTTCAGTGGAAATGGAAAAATGACAAGTATGCAAAACCAAAGGAAAAGGGAATATTACTCCCATTTCTTACAGAAACCTTGATGTACTGCCTTTTCTAGCTAGTTCCCGATTAGCCCAGATACAACACCTAGATGATGTTTAGATTTTACCTGTGTTCTACCTCACACTGAGGTCTTGCCAAATGCTTGTGTCAAGGATGGAATCGTTTGTTCCTATTAGTAATAGGAAAAGCAACGAACATTAGATGCAACCCTCTTAAACAGATTTGTTCAACAGAGATTCCTAGGTAACAGGCATTGACACGTCCTCACTGCTGCTAAGAGTGAGGCATCAGAAAAAGCACTAAAGGATTAACTGCCAGGAGTCATACTGGCAGCCTCCCTAGACTACTAAGGCACAAAGGAGAGCTAGAAAGGCAGACGAGCTTAAGAGCACGTTGAGGCAAGGGCTGGAGGCTGTACAAAGTACAGTAGGTTCCAGCCAAACAGGAGAAAATAGACCAGGGAGTGAATAAGGCAAACTCGGAATACAGTAGCTATTGGCATCTCAGTGGACTGAAGCAAATTAGCCCAATTTGGTTCACAGTGTTGATTTTCTCAATATTAAGGTAACCAAGTGAGCAGAGACTATGCAAACTGGATGGTGCTGGTTTAGCGGCCCAATGAGGTTGACACAATCAAAGCTAATCAAAGTCCTGCAGAAACAACAAGAAGAAGGGAAGCCCGCACAGACCACAGGGATCTCTACAGCTTTGTATCCATTTGGGTAAGAGCTGAATCAGAGGGCCAGCACGCTCGCTTCCAAGCAGCAACAACTGTGAGAAAAGTGGCAACAAAGCCACAGAAGAAGCAGATCTGTGGGACAGTTCCTTTGACTTTGTATTAATCCCGCCTCTTCGCGTTTCCTCAGACCTGAGAGAAGAGGAAGCCATTCTGGAAAGAAAAGGTGACTTTGAACACAAGTAGTAAGATTAATGTCAACGCCTTTTGAAAAGTAGAAAGTTAAATACAGCTACTGGAGACTGCAGCCACACGACTTCCATATAAATCACACCATCACAGAAGGGGAAGCTGTACAGAAAAAAGCAAGGCAGGCTAAACTACAGGAAATCTGTGCAAAAAGCACAGGAACAAATTATTTGCATTCTCCAAGTATTTTCAGATTTATTGCCTACACCTTCAAATTCCCTTTTTGCAAGGAACAGGTAATGACAAATGCATGATTCCGCTCTAACTGCTCTTTCTTCTCAGACATGTAAACTGAAAGAAGTGTATCAAGCTCAGTTAGGTTTGATAGCCTCCTCAGGAGAGTAAGAGCCTTCTTGGATTATAGGGATATTTTGAAAGAAAAAAAACCATAAGGAAATAAAGTTTGTAATGTCAATGACTGATGTCCTTTCCCCCAATAATACCATTGCAGCCACTATCAAGATTGCGTTTCGCAGGTACCCTCTAGCAAGCAACTCAACCTCCTTCCAATCCCTTTCAAAACACAGACTGACCTTGCTAGAAGGATCCCTTCCACAGGTAACAACGGAAGTGTTTTCATTTTACTTTTGTCCAGAGTAACAAAGAAAGCAGTCCTTTATTTTGAGACTGGATTCTCAGAGAGCCTGAAAATTATCTATCAATCAAAGCTTAAAAAACTCTTTTTTCCTTCTTTGTCGTCATTATAACATTTAAGCTGAGACACAGGCTTTACCAAAGCCTCTTCTTTTTTGACCTGGTAATACAACTTTATCCTGGTATCTAGACAATAACTTGATTTTAAATCCTTATCCATGGAGGGGCACACAAACCCATGTAGGCAGGAAGAGAGGAAGTCAAGCACATCAAGAATTCTGGCAGCAAAGAATTTTTCATCCCTGTCTACCATGACTTTATGATCACCTCAAAATACTATTACACCACTCTACAGTATGAGAATACCTTCCCCCTCCCCCCCGAAAGAATACCTTAATTTCATTATTTTCAAGTACCTAAATAATTGCCCTAAAAGAATTCATAATCCCATAAAAGGCACTGACAAAAGGTTAAAACTGGCTAGCATCTCTGAAATATATTTCCATTACCTCAGCACTGTTTAATACAGAATCATTAGCTTTGCAGTGTTTTGTAGCTCTCCCTTCCAAGTTAATCTTAAAAGATGCTCAAAACGCAGGTGGGCCATATTGTCTGATACATAACCAAACTGTCTGACAAGAGACTAGTTGGATGTCTACTCTTAATGCTCCAGTCAGCACTCATTTAGCAGCAAAAGTATTTGCAAAAATAATGGATCTGTATGAACAGGAAATAGCTTTAGGATCAATTACGCTCTTTTCAAAAACTACTGCAGCTTCCTAGGGATCAAAAAATTTGACTGATTAAACCCCAAGAGCTGTAATACTTTGACAACCTTTGCCTGTACAGATGCTGTGTCTTTGGGGATACGGGAGGATAAGAAGTAACAATGAGTTTGGTTCATTTAAGCTGGTCCAGTACGTATTAAATGGAAAGATGTTACAAAACATTTGTATCATAGATTTAAAAAAAAAAAAAAAACAAAAAAAAACAAAAAACCACACACCACACAGAAAACCTGGCATATATTAAGTGAAGAGAAAAATAAGATCACTTGGGTTAGCTTGTCATAAACTAGCAGAGCTTCAGTTACTCAAAATAGAGCAGACTGCCCAGAACTGGTTTTGGCACATAGTTTTTATTTGTCTTACTTGGATACTGCAGACATTCTGCTGAACAAGATACTAAGCAGTAGAAAGAGAAGGTCTCTCTAGTTAATCTGCACATTTATTAGGAAAAAAAAAATACCAACCACAAACCAGAAGGGCTGGAAGTACTGCAATAGTACCTGAAGTCCAGACACATAAAAGCTAACTGAACTCTATCTGAAAGCTCAGTTGTTCCAAGAGAACATGTCTGACAATAAGTCCTAACAGTAGTTCCTAAGAATATCACATCAAGACTAGCACATACTCCAGTTGTGCTCAACTACCTGAACAGTGGCAGAAAGGAAATAAATGAGGAGTTATCCTCTCACCTGTATGTCAGGTATGTTCTCAAGTGGGCACAGAACACTGCTAGGACTACGATGCAGCTCAGCTGAGAGTTTTCTGAAGAGATGAGAATCTCAATTTTCGTTGCAAGAGGCTGTCTCTACACTTTGTGATCATTTTCATCTCGTGTTCTACCTCACATTTATGAGGGGACACCCCAGAAACATCAGCAAAACTCCGATTACCCTTTTAAAAGAAGTCCCTCTTCTAAAAACTGTGTTTTACCCCATAGCCTGGAAAAGCCTCATGGGTGGACAGTGACTAGCAGAGGCAAACACCTGCCTCTCCAGCACTGTTCCAACATTTTGTCTTACTCCCCCAGCTCTGGGCCAACTTTTGCCATTTGCCTTACAGTGTGATGAAGGTCTTGAAGATAGTACTTCATTTCTGTTTTATGCTTGCACAGCATCTTGTACTGACACCCCTGGTTCATGATTAGTGCCAATTACTGATAATAAAAGACTGAGAACATGAATGAAGCATAGCTTCTGGAGTGACTTCAGCTGAAAGCTGTTAGAGGAAACTCTTAGGCCACTATCAGCAATTGGTCTGCAAATGAGGTAACGATCTCTCTGCAAAGTCACCCCATGTGTAACAGCAAGTCATCCCTGTTTTCAACATTTGGCTCAAGAAAACACAGATTGCATTACAAGACTGATTTTGTACTGCCATTCAAAATATATCATCATTTATATCCAGGAGAAATAAGTACAAGCTGAGAGATTAATTCTGATACACTTTAAAATCCTATTCTTACAGAAGGAGGGATGACTACACCTTGTAATTGAGATCTCTGAGTCAAAGCCATCTTTGATACAACTTTATTCAAGTTGCTGGCCTGACATGCCAGCCCCTGCCTACCAGTCATATCCACAATAACATTCCTGAAGAACACACAACCACTTGGTACAGTATTTTAGGACGTTTCTTTTACTACAGATAAGTTATTGAAATAAGATTAATTGAAAGAAAGAGAAGATGGAACAAAGTTACAAATCACATCACCTTCAGCAACAAGTGCTTTAATAGTTGACTCTGTGAATAGTCTTCTAGAAGTTTTATTATTCCTTATTAACATAAAGTTTTAACCTCATTTTTGTTAACATTGTACACTCCCCTATGCTCAGTCATTTCAAATTACATAGCAGAGGACTATTAAGAAATGTTTCAGAGACCCTGCTTTTCCTATAAAAGCTCTGCTTACTGCAAAAACAATCTCAATCACTAGTATTCTCTCTTAACAGCTTACTTCATGCTGGAAGGTGTTAGGGTGTGGTTTTAATTCGGTGATACCAGAAAGTGATTTACCCACTACTGTATCTGAAAAGTTGACAAAAACATAGCTGTATATCTTTGCTGTTGAGCATGTTTGGCAGCACTTTTAATGAGAATAATTAAATGCATTAACTGCTTAGACACATAAAGCACTAAGCCAAAATATTTTAAGTACCTATTTCTGATTCTTCTTCATACTTTTAGACTGAGTACACAACAAAGATTTTGCTTGTTTTTTAGCCCTGAATAAAACTGGCAGGAAGACTTAGAAATGGCATATAGATATTAATCTTACTCATTGCAATAGACTTAAATCGACAAAGTCCCTTTATGTGCAACGAAACGTGTCAAGGAACTAACAAAAAATCTGACTGCTTTCCAACAGGTATGAAGCAAAATTGGAGCAAGCAATTAAAAACCTGTCAGTTACACCTGCATCAATCAGGAATAATTTCACTGACATACTGCATGAATTTATAAAAATGACTGCAATATGTACACATTTGTTTCAAAAAGCCTTGAAAACACTTGGCTTTACAAAAGTCATCTCCACACAGACTCCACTGCAGCAAGAACACTCGAATGAACAGCTCTTGGTTTTGTTGAAGAAAAAAACAAACATGAAAAGAAACTCTCACAGCTTCCCACATTGTCTAATCTTTTAATCTTTGAGAAGATTAGAGCTTGTAACTACCACCTGATCGGGATGATGAAATTCTACTAGTGCAATTGATTATAAAAAGTGCAAAGCAGAACCAAGCCTTTCATATTTACAAAAAGTATAAACCCCTCTGCTATTAAAGCCTTTTTCGAAAGATTTCTTCTTAGTCGCACAGGAAGGTACTAAATCCTTAAAATTTTAATCAAAAGAGTAGCAAAAGCAGTATAAAAACATTGGCTGACAAACGAAGAACCCACGTTTTAACTGTTTTTGTTAGCAGTCTGTTAGAAGTTGAATTAAAATAAACATGCTTAAAACATATTACACTAACTACTTCCATTAATTCATTATAGCATGCGTGCTATAAAATCCCGACCACAAAGATAGCGTATTGTACAATCTTAATTTACATCACAATGTAACAAAGAGATTCTGTTTAACTGCTGACTGTACATCAGTTGGACACTTAATTTAGGCTACAGATTTCCCAAGGAACTCTTTTATGCTGCAGTTGAGTGGGCTAACAATTTCAGCACGCCAGTTGCTGAAAGTCTATTACAACACCAAAAATAAAGAAAAATTATGAACATTTAAAAAGCCTGCGATCCCTTACTAATCTGTTTAAACATCAATTAGGAACAGCAAGAGAAAAATCTGTGTTTATGTCATAAAATTGTCAGATTGACAGATCATAAAAGTCATTGCTTCTGTATGCCAACTTGGAATTTAAAACACATTTACTAATTCATAGTTGTGAACCTTGATACGACACTTAAAAGCTTAATCCTTTAATTTCTCCCATCGCTTTTACTTAGTTACGAGGTGTTCTGGGTTGGATCCCTTGCGAGCAAGGATCTAAAGGGTCAGCTTTTGACAGAAAGGGTTGCCAAGAGGAGAAAAGAGAACGGAAGGCAGCCAGGTGCCAGGAGAGATACTGATCGTGCTTTCAGGCTCAGAAAGCTGTTCCGCTGAGCACACCTGGTCTTCCACCCCAGCCTACTTTGCAAAAACTAATCACAGTCGAGCAGGCGAAAGGCACAAAGGAACTGTGGTGTACGGCAATTTAAAAACTAAAAGAAAAGAAAAGAAAAGTTCCCCACGTCTCTCTGAGCGGGGCGGGAGGGTGTCTGGTCTCTGGCCGAAGGATGCCCAAACCCCGACAGGTTTGCCTAGGCACCTCCAGCGAGGCACAGGCGGGGCCGGGACCTGCACACTTACCCCACTCGCCAGCTCCGCGCCCAGGCAGAGGAGCAGCAGCACCAGCGCCCTGCGGGGAGGCAAAGGGACAG
>VZTL01052864.1:0-15592 GCA_013400535.1 Scopus umbretta | reverse complement strand
GAGGTTGTAGAGTCCCCATCCTTAGAGCTATTCAAAAGCTGTCTGGACATGGTCCTGGTCAACCAGCTCTAGGTGGTCCTGCTTGAGCAGGGTAGTTGGACCAGATGACCTGCAGAGGTCCCTTCCAACCTCAGTCACTCTGTGAGTTTCCTTTATGAGCTTATGGCTAATTTGCAAAACCCAGAAGTTTAGAAATGGTCTGCAAAACTCAGTTTTTAATCACTGCTGTGGATGTCAGTATTTCCAGTTATAATCACAAAGTGTTCTATATACAATAGTCATGAAGAACTGTGAGCCAACCCTGCAGGCTGACATTACAACAATTTTTTTGATTGTGAAAATTCTAACTGCATAATTGCTTCTGTGTGATAGTCCTTGTAGATGGTACTGACTAGACATGGCATGACTTTTTTAGTTACTGAGTGGTAAAGGGGAAATAGTGCAATGCTCAATTGAAACAAATAGGTAAAATTTATATGAAACATGAAAATTGCTATTTAAATAGGACTTCCTTGCAAAAGGCATTAAATCTGTCTTTTTTCTTTAGCTCGTTATATCCTAAAAAAACTTTCTGCAAAGGATATTAGGATTGTGAGGAAAAAAATCTACAAAAGGTAAAATCAAGAATTCTGGCACAATTTAGTCTTTTATTGCTGATAATGCGTTATTATGAAACTGAAAATAAAATAAAGGGGCATGGAATTGGTAGCATTTCAGAGGGCTGAGAGAGAAAGATTGCCTCAACCTGCTAAAACAATGACCACAATATGAATGCTTTTCTCCTGGTCGACTCCATTTATTAGCTAGGGGAACTATGACAAAGCATGCTGTTTCTCTGTATTGCAGACAATATTCTCAATATATTAATAACAGCTTTGGTATTTATACTGCCTTCTTTTGTATTGCTTTCATGACCTCATTTTTTTTCTTCTTTTTTTTTTTTTTGTGTGTGTATTTCTTAAAATCTCAAAGATGGCAATGGGGCATTTGGAAAAATTCAGCTCTAGTGATCCTGTAGAAATGTGCTGTCTGCAGTGAGTGTTGGAATGTCCACAGAATGCAGGCTTCCTGTCTCCCAGCCGTGCTGCTTGGAAAGTGTCATCCATTGGTGCACAGCGCTCCCTGACTCTCTTTCTTGATGAAATGTATGTTATTTGATCAGTCTCTATGTATCCTTGGGATCAGAAGTTAGAAAATTCATGTCAGGTATTCTTTAATTCTTATTATTCGGTGAAACCGTGTATTTTACACGATGCATGAAACAGGCAAGTAAAATCTGGTCTCTGTGCAGTTTCAATCTCTTATCTTGGAAATTCATAACTAATGCAGTATACTGCCTTCCTCACACACACCTTTCCCTCCTCCTTTGGCTGTACTTTGTCCAATCAAGCTCTTTATACCATTATTAATTTCAGATCTGTGTAGTAAAAAAATCTTTCTGTGTGATTCTTCTTTCTAAATGTTTGGGATGTTGTTTATTTATTCACTTCTTACCTATAGTAGATATGTTGCTGGTTCAAAAGATGCTTATTTTTTTCTCCGTTAGTTGGAAAGCTGCAGGTTTTCCAAAGTACCATCAGATGGACTCAAAACCCTGCTGACAGTCATACTCACTAAAATGTCAGGGGTTTTATTCACAGAATTTACGGACAAAACTAAGTTTTCTTAGCACGCTGTGAAGTATGAAATTTTATTTATGCCTTCTAGAAATGTAAGTTAGGTATACAAATGCTAACCCTCTAATTGTTTTGGATTTTATTTTACTTGCTCATACTGACAGCAATGTCTTTTTAAGTGTTGGCTTTCTACAAATTCCCATTAGCTTGTTAGCCTGTCAAATGTAATAATGTCTTTTAAACACATTCAAGTTTTTGTTTTTCCTTTTTAGTTCCAGACAGTGTCATTTGCTTCCTGACTGTTAGACTTTTTATCTAATATGCGTTAGCCTGAAAAATGTGTAGAACGTGAATTTTAATATATTTCAGAGACTTAATAGGTATTAATAGAGCAATAATACCTACAGTAGCAGGCACAAACTGGATTTGTAGCTTTACAGCTTGTAAATTACAGCCAATGTACCAAGGGCAAACATCATTAAGAGAACATAATTTGAACATTGAAGAGATTGTGTTTGCAATCAGGACATCTGCCAAAACCATACCCAAAGATGTACAGGTCCTCTACCACACTTCTTTTGCAGCATGCATTTATACAACCCCTGATGTCTTCATCTGTCTAATAGAATTAAGTATTTTAAAGCACCAGCCAGAAGGATAATTACTACAGGAATACCAGCTACAAATACAACTTAAGTGGAAGTAATGTTTGTAAAATGTAGTCTGCTGACAGCCTTGGATACAGAACTCTCTGTCTGCATGAGCAGATGGAGGGATTCCTGTCCTATGGGAGGACCTCACAGAGAATCAAGAGAATTAGCTAGTTGCTTTGCTACTCTGTTTTCAATCTCTGACCTGAAACTACATTGGCTTGAGTTGATCACCTATATAAGAACATCTTTGAACTCAGTGTTGCTTCAAGAAGGAAGTGATCTTCCTAGCTGGAGCTTGAGTGTGGCTGAAAATCGGAAGGGAGAAACATTTGTAGTTCATAATTTCCCAGGCTTTCTGATAGCTTCTCTGTTTTCAGATTTCTATTAAGCGAAGGAATCTAATCTTCCCAAGTCTTTCTCCAACCCCTGTACAAAATGCTGTCATGTTCCTAACTCTGGCAACCCTTAAGAAAAATCCCAAACCCAGGCTCTAATTCCATGTTGATAAAGAATTTTGAAAAATTATTCTGATAAGAAGGGGTGACCCTTGTAATGCAAGGTTATCTGTCTACATTGGACAATATGCCTAAAAATGATCAAAACCAGACAGATGCAGTGAACATTTAATCTTTTGCACAAGTAGAATTTTATATATGTTCAGTTCTTGGTTTGTCTGATGCAACTACCAAGAAGGGTCTGCTTTGCATCAGTTCTGATGGTAGATTTTGATATATGGTACCTATCAGTGGGGAACAATTTCTTTGAACTCAAAAGAAATTGCTTCATGGAAGCTGGACATACCAGATCATTAACAGATCGATGGTAGATGACAGCCACTACTTAAAAAATCTATTCTCAAAGCAGTGACTGAGAATAGAAAGGCCGATTAAAAAGCTGTGGACTAGTCATCTAGCTAGATGATCATCACAAGCTCAACAGCTGTTTCATGTTTAGCTCTGCAAGTCACGAGTGATTTTAGGCTTTGGTTTTCTTGGCATATAGCTAAAATTCTTGAGTTTACTCTCTAGGTGGTTCAAGCACTAATAATTTACTGTTTATAGGTTAGAATCCTGCCTGTGGTGATGTAACATCTTTTCGTCCTTTCTGCAGTGGCTCTTGGGCACATCCTACTCCGTTTCCCCTGCCTATTTCATATTTTGTGTCTGTTGCTTTTTAACACTACCTGTTGTAGTGAGCTTGTAATAGTTTTCACCAAAAGTGGGCTGGCTACTCAGAACTCTTACAAGGGCTCTACAACAGGGTGAAAGCGGCATGCCCTGTAGAGCCTTCTCACAAACCAGCTCTTTCCCACCTTGAGGAATAAAGGGCAGGGCTGTTGCCAAGTTGCGTGATATTGACGGACTTCAGCATTTCCAAGGAACTTTCCCCTTGTTTGACAATGCCACTTTTAAAACTAGTTTTATACGTTTACGTTACACTAAAGAACCAGCCAGGGCCTTTTGGCCCAAAGTGTGCATACCTCCACATTTTACCTTATTGACAATATGAGGTACTTAGATCACCGTTGCCAATTTTATTGCCTCTTGCCTGGCAGTAGTGTTGAACACTGATAGAAGGGGACAGGAGAGGAAGTGTTATTTCAGTGTCAGGGTGTTTTCTCTGTGATACTCTGTTATATTTTACCTTTGGACTTTGTTTCAGGCTTCCACCCTCGTTTCATGCTATTCACCCTATTCATCAACCCTGTTTTTAATGCTTATATAAAAATCATGGCACCTTAGAGTGTGAATCTGTCACTCCAGCTACACTACAGCTCTGACTGATTTACAGAGAAAGCATCGTTATGCTGTACACATACCGTGACCAGAGCAGAAATGCCACTGGTGCCTTGAAGCTGAATGTTTGATTTGGAAATGACAAAAGAAGGATTTTCTGTTGTTCATATACAAAGAAAAAATAAAGAATTCCTATCCTAGGGGGTGGTGGACAAAGAGCACCGTATTTGCTTTTACCTACCACAGCAGGAACTACTCAGGAGAATCAGAGGCCAGAACAGCAGACCTGAATGAGGACTTTTTCTGAGGCCTCTTCTGCTTCCAGTCGCTGTCAGACTCCACTCCTGGGCTTCAGTTGTCACCCACTAGTCCTTCCTTATATGCTGGAAAGACCAGTATCCCTACAGAAAAAAAATGTGCCTTGAATCACTTTAAGGCTTTACAGCCCTTTCAGATTCTCTTATGTTAATATTTGTATGTGAAGCTAACTCGTGCGTAAATTAGGTGGCTGTTGATTAAATTAGAATGATCTGAGAGAAAAAAGAAATAGATGCTAAGGAAACATTCTTAAAGTCTTAAATGTTTTAAATGGCTCAAAATCTTCAAACTGCTGCTGAGCATAGCTGGAAAACTAATTTGGAGTTCTCAGAAATGACACAGACTTGGCAGCCATGCTCTAATGTTAATGATTTAAGGGACTTACAGCTTGCTTTCTGAATGGAATTCAATCCACCCTTAAGGCTGATAGGCAATTACTGAATTAGACAATTGCATGACCACATAGTTTTAAACTCTATATACATCATAAAAATGCTAGGGGTGTGGGTGTGGTGTGTTTTAGGGAGACAGAAAACTCAAGAGGAAATCCTAATGGTGGAACTGCATGATAATCTTTATCTAAGCACATAGGTGATAAAGTGCAGGAGGAGATGTTACTGATATTAGTCTCACATTAAGAAGGCATCAGGTCAGAGAATGCGGGAGAGCTGAATATTATTGAAGCAATGAGACTGAGAGTGTTGGAGTCCAGTAAAGAGGTGCCTAAAATGAACTTCCTGAGCTCAGTGATGGCAAATGGCCATGACTATTATCCAGGTAAGTTTTTGAATGTAGTAGCAAAAAAACAAACTCTTGAAAACCTGGAACAAAATAAAGGAGTTTAAACATAAAGTTATGAAGGATCCATTCTTGATCTCAGCAGTTGGTGTTCTCCCAAAATTTTAGAAAAGTTAATATGAAATGGTTATTAATTGGTTAATATGAAATGGTATGAAAGGTTCATACCCTAGTTTTGGTAATCTTGTTTCTATATGCAAAGAACAGAAGAAACCTCAAGAAGACTACTATTGATAATTTTTCTTAACTTACTATGCCAACTTTTTGTTCTCACTGCCATCTAACAGGTTTCACAGCGGTTTTTCCTGTCTCTCAGCGCAGATCTGCTCTGGATCCTTCTCTTTTCCTTCCTGTTTATTCCTATAGGAAGTGTTAGACATCCTCTTCATAACATAAATGTTGGACTGAGATGAAGCTAACTCTCCAGTATGCCTCTAAATTGTTCTCCTTTAGTTGCTGGATGCCTGAATTGTAGCTTGATGTCTTCACATTTGATTAGTGAATGCCTGTCACTTAAAAAAGCAGAGTAAGATGGAGAGGAGAGAAAAGCCTCAACAGGAATGGTAAAAAAGAAGTCTGTTTTCTGTTCTTTAACCCATGAAGCCATTTCTCAAGCCATTTCATGTAATATTTAATCAGTGTTTAAGTTATTTTCAGATATTCCTACTGCTCCTTTTAAGTAAGGGCTTCTATGTGCATGTAGTTAGTTTGGAAGAACACTGCTGTATTACTTGCATGTGTGGACACTCCTTAATGCAGAATAGGAGTCCCCGATCTCTTTTAGTTTAAAGTATCTGGAAAGGAATAGCTTTAACAATACCCATGTACATAAAAGCAATGAAATATAATGATAACCTGCAGCACGTTTGCTAATGCAAGTGGTGCAAGACATAATTTCCCTTCTTTATTTCTCTAGGCCAATAGGATCATTAGAATAATAGAAAAGAAGTCTGGAAAGGATTTCAGGATTGATTCTTTTGCCTCAAAGTAGTATCAGTTAGACCTGTTTAACTTCTCACAGATGATTGTGTGTAACCAACTATTCTTTTTACTTTTTACAAGTTTCAAGGGTGAGCCTTTTATCAGTCTCTGAATGAGCAAAATCTCAGTTGTTCTGAGATGGAGACGTGAAAACCAGATAGACCTGCTCCCTGTAATAATTCGTATTCACCCTCTTGGTCTAGTTGAATTGATGTTGGTAATTCACTGACTAGTGCAGAAGCTTGACAGCCAGCAGTTATGCTCTGTTCTCAGTCAGAAGTTAGGAAGACTCAGGCTGCCGCCATCTGGGGTTACTGAGCTGCTGCTGACTGTTGCTATATAACATTTGCAAATATTCTGGACTTTGTCAAAACCCCTGAGGAGGTCATGTGACTGAGAAACACTCAAATTTTAAGACTCAAAAATCTCTCCAGGTGCCCTAGCCTACCATTTCACAATTGTTAACCCTGGGAAGTTTTTCTTGTGTAAGCTGAGCTTTCTCACTTTCAACTCCAGTTTAAATTCCTTATTTATTATCCTTTTCTCGATGAATATTGTCATTTTTCTCTTTGCAGAAACTTTTTGTATTCTTGAAATCTATTTCTGTGTTCTTCCTGGTCATCTTCAGGATGAGAAGTTTGACTCAATTTTTTGTTAGAACCCACTGTCTGAGAATATACATGCATTTAAAGCCTTATTTTCAATGGGAGTTTGACCATTGGTTTCTCTGGAAAAAAGTACTGAACTTCACTGCCAAACTGTTATATTTTGGGTATTAATGAGCCCTTGGAATCAATTTTAATGTTAAACAGTTGTTGAAAAAAACCCCCTCTCTTCTTACATGTCCATATGAATATTGTCATGTATGAGGTAGAGACCTAAATATCTGCTGTGTAATTAAAAATCAAAAGAAAGTTAGTGGCCATAATCTTCAACTTTGGAAATAATCTTAGCCTGTCTGCTTAACTTACCTTACAGGCTAAATCTTGCTTTCAGATTTGTCATCTGCTGCAATGACATGATGAGTCAGCCATACTTACTGTGTTGTACCTAATTGCTGCACTTGCCTCTTGTCCTTTGCAGATTGTCTCTTTCTAGGTTATCTGACACATAGTTATTGTTTATTTTCACAAACATCATTTCAACACATTTGTAGATGAGTATGGGTCCATGACTTTAGATAATGCTGCTGTGTTCTAATTACAGTAGCTACAGCAACATGTTAGTTGGCCTTGCACTTCTTGTTCTGGCATGGTTGGGTTGCTCACAAACTATAAGAATGGTTCTAGAAACTTAGAAACAANCTAAGCTGAAACCAGGACAAAGGTCCAATCTTCCATTAAGGTAAAAATGATTTAACAATTTTGTACATGAATTCTAACACAGGGTAGTGTTTAACATAAAACATGTGTTCAATGCTGGTTTCCTTTTGTTTTGTAGTAAATTGGCACATAGCTCTCAGGCAGCTCATGCAGCTATAGAATCTATTCAACTGATAGACTTTTGAGTACAAATCACCTTTCAATTGGTTAGGTCACGGTCATTTCAGAGAAAAAGATGTTTAACATATGATCAGTGCTCTCTGCAACCCAGGAATCTGAATGAAGAACAAAGCTCAGGAAACTAAAGGCATATGAAAAGCAAGATGATATGCAGTGTACCAGATAAATATTTGAGAATTCTTATGCCAAATGATTATTGATGAAATAATAATATGAGAGCTGGAATCCATCAGGCAAAATCAGTTTTGAGTAGTCATGGGGAAATATCTTACTGTCACAAGTTTAAACTAGAGCTATGGGTAATACGGGGTGCTCTACAGGTTTAAACACTGATGAGGCAAGAAGCTGAACAAGAGTATACCAAAAATATATTAAGACCTTTGTATTTAGTTGAGAAAACATACTGAAAACTAGCTGAGCAGCAAGAATGGGAAAATCATTAGATATTACAGGGAATGGCATCGGCTGGTGAACAGGTTGTCAGTACAGTAGCTTGAGATAAATGATAAGTGAGAAATGGAAAAATCAATCAGAGGAAGGAGAAGAACAAGCAAAGGCAGAGTAAATAGGAATGTAGCAAAAAGTGACAACATGAAACATGGCATGGGATAGTGAACTACGGAAGATGATCAGATATGATCAATGTATGCTCCTTGGCACTACATAATCAGTTTAAGTACATAGATTATCAGTTGTATTTACTATTTACTGTACATTGTCAAGAAGGTTGGTTTTTTGGTGTTTGTTTTGTTTTGTTCTGTTTTTTTAATTTGTTTGGTTTTGGTGGTCTAGACCACACTGACTGAGCAATTAAACTTTAAAATTTTTTTTTGGATCAGAAAATTGTTCACTTATGTTAGAATATGCTATATATACTCTAGAATAAGAAGTACTGTGGGTCCTGTCCCTGTAGATCCTCAAAGGTGTCACAACCCAAGCCTCAGAGGACTAGATTACATGTGGTTTGAAGGGAGTACTGTTTCTATTACAGTTTTTGCTGATTCCCTGGAAGGAAATTAGATTTATTGGTCTTACTCCTGGAAATCTTTCAAGAAACTGTCATCAGATTTCCTGTCCTCCATTCTTCAGATGTCTGATTTAAGTGAGGGTTTACATCTCCCAGTTAATAGCTCAGCAACTCTGTATTTGAGTTCCTTTAGAACTCTTCAGGCATATCTGGTTTTTGAGCATTTTTTACTACTACTTTTACTGATTTGTTTTAAAACCTTTACTACTGGCTCTTCAGTTTGAGACAACTCCTAATTGTCCCTGCAAAGCACTGTGTGGGTGAAGAAACCTAACTAAGCTCCTCCATAGTAAACACCAGTGCAAAGAGTTCATTCATCTCTATCCCTAGAAGTCTGCTCTGTTACACCCCCATCATCCATCAGCCCCACAGAGCCCATGAACCAGCAGCCTCCTGCTTCTCGTGCATTTGAGAAAGGAGTTATTAGCCATTAGCAGGTTGCTGCTCTTCTATCATGTTCTGTACTTTTAACATGACAAGACTAAATGCTGGGTTTTGGCATGGATGCGACTTGCTGTTTTTAGGATTGTCTTTTTTTTACTTCTGATTTTGGTATTTTACTGTGTAATGGTGTCAGTTTTAATTTGTTTTTCTAAATTTTTTTGACAGTGGTTTATATTTAGTCAGAACTTCTGCTCTGTTTGTACTCTCTGAAAATGTCTTCATCTTTTAATCTTCTAGTAAGTTCCCTTATTATTATATAGTTGTCCCTTTTTTGGGTTATGTATTCTTTCAGTGACTGTTTTTGACTTGTCTCCTAAAAATATGTTAAATTTAAATAATCATGGTCACTATGTCAATATCGTTTTGATCCAAATCCAATAATGTACACAGGAAACAATCAAGCACTGCTTCTTCTCTTCGGGACATTAGTTGTTCCAAGAAAATACAGTTTAAATGGTGTAAAATTGTTTCTTATGCTCCATTGTGACATTTACCCAGTATGTATGGAGATAAAACTCCTCCATTATTAGTCTTCTGCACTTGCAGTTTTTCTCTCAGCCACTCCTATGGGTGGTTAAGAATGTGATAATAATATTCCTTTTCAGTCTGGGCATGGAAAATTCAGTCTGTATGGATTCAGTGCTTCTTATTGACGTTGTTAATATCTGTGTCCTATTTGACTCTCAGCTTTCTTTAACATCTAAATACTCCTTCACAGATGTCACTACTATGTCATTCCTATATAATTAGTTCACCTTCAGTATTATCGTGCACCATAGATTATACTTTTCACTGAATTTTTGATATGTCATTATTATCACATACAGCCAAGCATTTCAGTCCACCACCTTACTTTTAGGCTATTGCAAAGTATTTGAAGAGTGATCTTGAGCTAGTCACCTGTATTTATAGACCTACCATAACAGAAGTTTTATTTGCTGACACTGTAATTCACTATTTCCTGTTAGAATTTTATGTTAAACTTTATTTGAAAATACAATCTCTAGTTTAATGACTTAATCCCTTAAATATCAGCTACATCATGTTGTTCTCCTTCATACTGGTTGGCTTTTTTTAAGTCTTAACTTTAAAACCTCTTTTGTATTGTTTTTAATTATAAATGTGAACAGATGATTTCTCTTGTTTTGTACAGATACATTTCCTTCCTTATAGGCTCCATCTGTCCCAAGCTTTCCCAAGTCATAATAAATTATGACTTCTACCCGCTCTGCCCATTACTGTTTTCTGAGCTATGTCTTGAACCAACTCAATAGGACCTCTCCTCTTTGTCTGGTCCTAGTCATGGTATGAGAAACACTTCAGAAAAATGCTATCACAGAGACCTAAGCCTTGAGCTGCCTTGTAATAGCTCTGGTTTTGTCTTGAGCAATTCTTTCCCTATTCCCTTCTTTCTCACTGCACTATTGTTCCTTCCCATGGCCCAAGGAATTAGAATTGTATTGTCCTCTCCCCTGACCAGAGTTCCTGTTGCATCCAAGTTTCCCATAGTAGCTTGCTTGCTTTTAACCTGTACCTGTATAGTCAGCATAATATACATGAGCAGATGAGCTTGTAGTGGGGTGTTTTCCATCTATGAGTTTCATGTAGCAGGGATGTTTTGCTGGCTGCCCAACTTGGGATGGGAGCCAGCAATGGAGATGCCATCCCTTGACTTGATTGTATTCATTGCTCCCATAATAATTCCTTGCTTACATGTTTGTTCTCTTCTAGGTCAGTTGCCAACTAGGTGAATGTAGTTCACGAGGAAGATGGAAACATATAGAAAATGAATAGATAGAAAGATCAGAAAGTCCTTGGGCGAGTGTGGGAAAGCACTAGAAGATTGTAACAACTGAGGTCTGACACCCTCAGCTGGCAGTGCAGTGGGTCAAGCCAGGCAGGCATGCTCAGGTTCATCTCAGGGTGCATCTTAGCACAAATGAAATTACTTTTTTATGGCTGCTTTAGTGAGGCTTCCATTAAAACCTTGGCAACAGCCTAAAGTAAGTCTGTGCTGAAGAGATTTAACTGCAATTGGTACAAATAATCCTTATGCAACAACTGAGTCAGTGCTTGAGGGACGAGTGCATGTTTTTCACTTGTGTGTACAAGAAAGAAGGAAAAAGTCTCTCATCTTTTGCACACCCAGGAAAAGTGCTCAGGATGTCAGTGTCTTGTTGTTTGTATTGAATTTTATTTGCAGTGCTGCCTCAGAAGGCCTCTGTACAGTAAAAACTCTCATAATCAGGTTAGGATTGCTTCCCTGAAAACATAACCTCTGAACCTGCAAGTTTTCTTTGCCAGGAGGCAATCACTGCATGGTCAGTTAAAATCTCTCTGACACATCGTTTGTGGTTTTTCCAGTGTGCTTCAGACAAGCATTTTCATGCATGATGAGACCTGTGCAATAGAGATAAGCCCAGACCCACGCTCCTGAAAAAGCCTGAAAAGGCATTTTTTTCAGCAGGAAAAAAGGGATGATTCTAAGTTGTAATCCAGATCTGCATCTCAGTCTGGAAGCTTGAATCTATCTCTATTTTACACGTGCTGACCCCCACAGTAGCTGAAAAGATTTATGTTTCTTCAGGACAAATAAGGGCCGACAGTTCACTTGCCTGGCTTTTCTTTTGAGAGCCCCTGACCGTAGCAGGCTTTTGCAGTTTGCTCACAACAAAGTTTCACTTGCATGTGTGACCTTGTTGACCGCTGTCAGAACATCACTGCCATTTGTCAATGCCTCTGACGCTTTGCTTCTGAATGTTTTGTCGTGAACTGGTTATTGAACTTCTGCCGCTGCCAAGAGATCTGTGCTTGTGAAACTGGTGACATAGACAGATGTGTCACCTGTGCACTGGGGAAACGTCAAGCCTAGCAAGCCGTGAGTGATCAGAGGGCCTATATGAGCTGTGAGAACTGTGTAGTGTGATGGCTGTGGCTCTCTGCTCTGGCTGGCAGGGTTGAGGAGCTCTGCAGTATGTAAGGGATTTTTCCTCCTGCACAAGCAAAACCCTGAAAGTGAGAAGCACTCTTTGTACTGCCTTGGGACTCAAGACACTCGATTTTCATTTCTTTTCTGCTCTTTCATTATTACTATTAACATAAAGCAATATCATTAATATGGTTAACATTTAATATGTGCCCATGGCATCAACTTGCCAAGACCCACAAGTAAGCTTTTGTAGCAACTGTTAATTGTTTTTCATTTTAGAGAGCTGAAGAACTACTAGTGAAATTAATCATGGCATAGCCTTTTAAATTTGATATAATTCAATATTAATTAGATTTCATAAACAAGAGAATGGATTGAGGCATTGTTAACAGGATACAGAATCTTTAAGCCCCCATCTGAAAGTCAGAGTTGCTTACAGATCAGTGAGGTGGTTTCTGTGAATTGAACCTGGCAATATCATTGCAGTGTCTCTGGCAATATCTGGAGTGGATGCATTTTGCAGTTCACGCCACAAAGTCTTAATTATCCGTATTCAGAGACTGGCATGAAAACCTTGCATGGAAATCAGGACATAAGTCAGGATGGTGCACCCATCTGTGTAGTAAAACAACTGGAATGCTGAACCTCAGATCTTGGAAGCACTTGCAGGATCCAGAGGTTAGTCTGTGATTGTGGACATGCCACCTCCAAATGAGCTGCCCACAGGGTAGGCTCAAGAGGACTAGAATGGTTGCAAAGTCATATCATCTTCCCTGCTGATCAGTTTGTAGAGCCCTGGAGAGATAGGAACTTCTCAGAAATTTCTGCAGTTCTTCTGCGGGTGAAAGGAGGTTCCCTTGAGTATCAGCTTAACAACTCCTGTAGACATTCCATCAGTTTGAGAAATAACCAAGAATAGTATGTACAAAGATAGCAAAGCAGTGAAAAATAAGGTTCTTGTCAGCAAATATATTCTTTTTACTATTTTGAATTCTACAGGTATTGTTACTTCAGCTGTCACCACAGTATCTAAATAACTTCCAGCAATATGTTAACATGTGTGAATAGTCTCAGTCAGTAGTGGCTTTCTCCTTCTTTCATACTTTTTTCATCCTGAAAACTAAGTATATATTTCTGTAAGGAAAAAATGGAAATACAGTTTGTGTAAAAAGTGTACCTAACTTTTTTATTTTATATCATTATATATACATATACGCATACATAAAAATACTGTATAACTCTATATGATATATATTATATTTATTATATGTTAATACATTTTGTATATATATATCTTGCCTTTTTGGAGGCAATGATGAAAAGATTCCTCAAGCTTTCAGAAGGAGATGCCATTTAAGGTAGTGATCAAAAGCAAAGGAAAATAGAGTACACGGAACAAAGACAGCTCATGAGCAAATATCTAGTTATCTGCATGACCAGTATACCAACTGAGGCTGCAGGTTGGATATTTGTTGAAGGAAAGCAGAAAACCTATGCTTGCTTCTGAGATGTGAATGATTCAAGACTTTTGAAGAGTATGGATGGATTATAGATTTGCATTAATCTTGTACCTAAGCCAGTGAAAAAGAGGTGCTCTCCAAGTATGTCAGTGTAGCTTGTTAATCCTTTAGCACAGCTTCCAAGAGGAAAACACTAGCCAGTATCCATGCTTTGACATGTCTTAAAGCTAATTGTTCTCATCAAATGATTTTTTTGTAAGGATAATTTAATATTTTCTTCGCAAAGAAATAGAAGTATATTACGTGCATGGATACATAACTTCCTTTGTGGATGTCTGTTTAGAATATGAATGGAAAAACAAAGAATGACTCATTCATTTCAACATGTATGTTTGTGTGTGTGTGCACAACAGAGGCAAAACTAGGAAAAAAATAATCTTCAAAGTTTGGAAAATGGCCGAGCTGGACAGGGGAACGTGTCAGCTGCTTGTGTTTTGTCGTTGGGAGAACGTCTGAAATCCTGCCATTCACTAGAAGACCTACCAGTCTTCTGTATCTGTGAGCAATCTTCTGTATGCTGTATTTCATACAGCAAAACAGAAAGAGTGCCCAGTGTAACAGGAATCCGAACCCAGCTATCTCAAATTCTCCTGCTACAAACTCCAGTTGTAGAAGACTGCCAGACGGGGATCAGAAGGGCACAAACCAAATTCTACTTTTATTTCTTCTTCCTGGAATCTTTCAAAGAAATCAGAATTTTATTTAAGACATGAAACAACATTTCTTTTATTTCCTAATGCCCTCCTCTGCCAGCAAAAACATACTGTAAGTACAGGCATGTGGGTGAATTTGCACAGCTAGCATCTTTGAAAAGATGTTGGATAGTTTACCAATGTTTATTCTCTTCTACACTTAAACTCGAAAGCTAAGACATGAGTGTTTATCTCACCTCTCTTTTGGGCTCCTTAGAAAGTACGCGAGGATGGACTTTCTATGATCTGATCCCCGGCAGTCAGACGTGCCCAGCTACCAAGGTCAGAGTTTAGTCATTGTCTCACCCACTGATGTAGAATGCATAGAATTGCCCAATTTCACAGGTTACTGTAGGTCTTAACTTGCTTGTTTTCTTATTCCATCTAAACCTTGTTGTGGAACAAAGCCTGAAAACGTGAAGCAAACATACCAGGAAACAGAAGGATAAATTAGAAAAATCTAGTATTTATTTTAAATTAAAAACACTTTTAATCAAAAAATGCAACATTACTGAAGGGCCTGAGGTTGCATACTTCAAGAGTGTCAAACTGAATGTAGGTTCAGATGCATGACTTGAAAATGGTATTTGAAAAAAAAATCAACTGTAATATCGAGATGGCCAAGCTGGTTGTTTAACTGCATGTGGCCTCTAGTGGCAGGTTTGTACCACGCAAACAGAAAAGGACTGGGCTAGAATAAAGTTGGGTTTGTGGCTGTGGAAGCAGGGAAGCCAACAATGGCTGTAAAGATAGTGCTTCCAAGCTGTCTGAGAAAGCCACCTTTTGGGTCTGAGACACTTGCATGTGTGTTGTGGAGTTTTTTTAAACATATGAAGGGTTTGACACATACTTGAAAGAGGAGAAAGACTGGTCATCTCTTTGGGAGAATACAGGGAAATATGTTGTCAAAAAATTTGTTTTCTCCATGTTGCTTAATTTCTCATCTTGGTAATGCATATTCTCACTGCTTCGATTTGCATTTCACTTATGTTTCTATCCCTGTATATATCCACTCCTCAGGGTAAGCTGGAAGCTGCTTCTGTCAATAGTCTGAAGGCTTTGTGTTTTGTTTTGGAAGAGGTCAAAGGTAATGATGATTCTGCTGTGAAAAGAGCCAGTTTCCAGGGAGCTGAGAAACTTCATTCTCCAATGAATTATCAGCCCGATCTTTGAGCTTTTATTCAGATGTCTGCTCCATTTTTCCGCGTCCTGGAGAAGAGCAGACAGGCAAAATGGACAAAATCCTTGCTTCCTTCTCTAGAAGGAAAGGCAAGAAGCTGCAGAAAAATCCCAGCAGCTCTACTTTCTTATGCCTCTCCTGCCTCATGTCACCCTGCAATAGGATGGCTGTTCTGTCCCTCTTTACACTGCTAAGT
>VZTL01052863.1:4629-61940 GCA_013400535.1 Scopus umbretta | reverse complement strand
TGCTTAGAAGCACCCAGGACTTACCTGCACCTCTGGGGTAGTCTCCCTGTAGCTGAAATGCAGTTTTCAAGGCTGTCCAGCAGAGTGTCACATTTGGGTAATGAAGTCAAATGCTGAAGGTCACAAGTATCTCAGATCAAACTCCTCTGCTGTTCTGCAGTCGCACTACATCTTACATCCTAAACGCACGTAAATCTGCACTGCTGAGCCCGCCTGAGCTTCTGAACTCAGTTTCTAGAAGAAATGCTTCCCTCATATCTTTCCCCACCCTGAAAAAGCCCGTACTCCCCAGACACCAACAAAGTCATCCCATTTTCCTCCCAACCCTGAGTGACCCATCTGACTCAAAACAAACCTCCAGTTACAGCTATTGTCACTGGCAATAATAGAAAATTACTGTAGCCAAAAATAGTTTCCTTTTAAATTCTCACCTAATAAAAGATGGAGAGAAAGGGCAGTTATGCCACACCGGGAAGAAGGAGAGCACGAAGTGTAAAAGCTGTCCGGTTTAGGTTTTGACGTGCCATTCAAGAAACCTTTTCCAGTGTTTGCCCTCTTCGTGCCTGCACAGGTCAGAACGTATTTGCTCACAGCCAGCGACCATCACCGTGGTGGGATGGCTGCCCAGGAATCTCACTGGCTTCACTGAGAGTTCAGAATTTGCAAGGCTGCGTTTCTTTCAAGCTGAAAAAAATCCCGTATCAAAAATACTTGGGGGTACTTTCTGTTTATGTTTTTCCCATGAAAAAGCTTTCTAATTTCCTACCTAAGTTTGCTCGTTGCCAGCTTATACCCAATAGGCACTTGTAGCTAAACATGTTGGGTTCGTTTCCTGGTATTTACGTCTTGAGATTCAAGAAGAGCGACAGATGAGATCCTGCCTCAGCACGTGCTGTACGGCGACGCAGCGGGGAGCTCTTCGCAGTTTCTCTCCTGCGAAGGGCATCCTCTTCCAGTCCTTCAGCAGCATCTCTGTGAATTTGTTTTAAATTAACCTTTCCTGAACGCATGGGCTTTGACTAATACAGACTATTCCGGGTGAAGGCTTTCTAGTACCCCAGGGAACTTTCAAAACCACCACCTCCATCAGCAATACTTCACGTCGTGCTGTCCTAAGACCCCACTGAGTTACTAACTCGCTCTTACTTCCCTTGGGTTGATAAACCCAGAGCTTCCTTCTTCCCTGGTATTGCTTACCGATGTGCTCCCAGACTTCACAGCCAGAAATCATTGCTGTGACACAAATCGTGGCCTTACACTCAGCAGAAAGTTTGATGCTGTTTTTATTATCTTACCTGCCGAGGCCATCCTATCCTCTCAGCCCGTCCGCATGCGGTACGTAACGATGGCAGACATGCCATGTCCTTGAGAGGACAGGTAGCCCCCTCTAATAGGTGCAGTGGCAGACAGAAAGCAGGCAAGCTGCAGCTCACAAACACACACACACAATTTGAAGATATAAAACCGAAAGCACTCACCCTGAGCTGGATATATTTTGGGAATGAATGCTCCGGTGTACAGAGGAGAGAGGATCATTATCCTCTGAGGCCATCACGAGCGCCTACCATGACATCCCCCGCAACAGCAATGTCACAGTCTGCTTCAAGTCCTACAAGAGCAAAACCAAGTCTATAACTGCAAGCCCAAGCGTAGTTCATCTCCTGCACAGCAACTTCTCTTTGTAACAACTAAAAGACTTTCAAATTAAGAGGAGAAATTAGACCACAAGACAGCCCCACAATGCCTTGACACTTTGTGAGCCATTCGGAGGAAAAGAAAGCAAATATTCACACCATCACATCTGTGAGCAACTCACCCGGGATGCAAATCTGAATCCGTCTCTCCTGGTTGCAGGCTCCTGTACCCAAAGCAGCAGCACATCTCGGCATAGACACACACACACAAAACCTGCACTTCCAGCTGAACAGGGACATTTCATTTTTTTCCCAGCAGAAAAGGCTTCTTTTCAATGAGGTGTTTCAAATTTCAGGTGATTTTTTTTCTTCATCAGGTCAGACGGGACTGCTACAAGCCCCACGATGTATTCTGAGGCGTATAATAACATATACATACCTAACCTAAGTGTGAGATTAACAGTCCCATCCCTGTACAGAATCCATAAAGTCCTCCTCACTTCTGCTGCAGCCATCCATGCTGCTGGCTGCAAATCGTGACAGCCTGGTACTTGCACTTCACGTGCTTGGGATGGGCCTGGGATCCGGAAAAGCTGGAAACGTGTCTCCCTTGCCTGTCTGTCCCCACATCTATTATTTTAAATGGGTCTTTCTAATTTCAGTCTTTCTAATTTCAGCTGTTGTTGATTGATTTGAAGGACCGTAGGGAAATCGAGTAGTAAACATCCAGTGCATAGTCTGTGCCCGTCGGTTGTTTTCCTACTATCATGAGACAAAACCAGAAAAGGCCTGAACTCACCACGTAGTCAGATCTAATGCAAATGGATGACAAAGGCCACGGCGCGCAGGGTAACCCTGTTTACAGCACATACTCCACGCACCCCCTCCTCGCTGCTTGCCCTCACCGCGCGTCGCTGCAGGGAGGACGCTTCCGCACATCCTACATTGCGATGGCATTTCTGCCTCGCCCCTCGCTCCGAAGGATGCCGACAGCCTTGCTGGGAAGCCCGCCCTGGCGACGCCAGTGGAGACGTCAGAGCTGCTGGGTTTCAGGTGCTGACGGAGGCGCTGATGGTGCCCCACCAGGTCCCCATCGCCCTGACGGCCCCACCTGGAGCCTCCACCACCCCCACCCCCTTCCCCATTGGCCCCAGCTCTGCATTTAAGCTCAGGCCAGGGGGCTTGCTTCTCACCTTGGTGGTAGTTGTGTGGTAAATCTTCTTTTTTTTTCTTGTTAATTTTGATATTTTGTTGCTGTCTATATTTTCTGCTGGTGTTCCTGGACTGCCTTTGACTCCTGCTTAGGTACCGTGGGGCTATGTGTATGGAGAGGGGGGCTCCGATTTCCTGCTGTCCTTAGGTTGAAGTTTGACTTCCAGCTTTTTTGTAATTTATGTGCATTACCTGAGCTAGTAGCAGTATGTGACTTCAGGTTTGTTGATTTTTTTTTTGTTTGTTTTTACTTTTACGGACTGATAAAATAATGCTGGAGCATGTTCTTTTTAAAACATACCTTGTAATGCAGGTTTGATTCATGTGGGAGGGTCTGTTTTGGTTTTTTTATGTTTAAGTTTCATTTTTTGCAAAACAAAGGGCTGTTTACATCCCAGGCAAACCTTTACCATTTTGAGAAAAAGTTCATTTGAATCAAATGTTTGATTTGATTTTTCAAACTGGAAGTCCTGCTTTTACCTTTGGCGAGTGTGGGTTGCAGAGAAATTGGTGCAAAGGGTGAAGAAAGGCTTTTTATGTTGAAGGCTGTGTGAGAGATTTCTGATTCTTGTCTACCTTTAACGTGCAAACATTTTAATGAATATGTAAGAGTACAGACCCATTACAAATATTGTTGTGCTGTTGAGTTCTCCAAAGAGGCAGAAGATGCCTGGATATGCAGCCATGTCAAATGCTTACTCTGGTTATAGTGTTGTGCCAGAACTCCTTGTCCTCCTGACCTCTGGCAAGGTTTCTATGATGCTCGAAGCCTAGTTCAGCCAAAAGGGCTCTTTCGGTAACCTGCACCCATGGAGCAGTACTGTGGGGAATGCCCTGAGAGCAGGGATGCTTTTTCTGGTGTAAGTCAGAGCCCTGGAGCTTCTTTTCTTGCTCTGGCTGTGCAGATTTGAGGCTGGAGCACTCATTGGCCTTCCTGAGATTGCCTTCTTACATCCTTTAGTTGTATGTGGAGGGAGAAAGCTCCTAGTGATGCTGGTGGGATGAATATCACCGACCTTGGCTATGGGCTCTGGGTGGGAGTTGGATTTGGCGAGTCAGAAACTGTAATCTCGGATACCAAGGGCCAACTATTTTAACCTGGGCCACACAGACTGTTGGTTTTCCTGATTCCTGCTGCTGACTTAAAAGCTACCCTTGCTTTCCCTCCAGAGAGGCTTGGTGTAAATGCTGTTGCCCAGCATGCAGGAGAAGAGCCTGAGTGGCATGCTGTGCTGGGGAGCGCTGGGTGCGTCGGGTTTGGCTCTGGACTGCTGCTCCCCCAGCTGTAATGGCTGGGGTGGGTGTTGGAGGCTGGCACCTGCAGGAGCAACTGTTAGTTCCTGATCAGAAGCTTCCCAAGGCAAAAGGATACCTTGGAAAGAGCAGAGGGGGGAGGCTCTACTGTGAAATGTGGGCAAGAAACTAGCCCTGAGGTGCAAACCAGGTATCCCCCTCCACCCCTGGACAGGGGTGGCTGCAGGTGGCAGCCCTCTAGCCCCAGGCTTTGGGCTGTTCTCTCCAGTCCCTCCTTGCTCTTCTCCCTCCTCCCTGCATCAGGCAGGAGCTGCAGGGTCTCTTCCCTCTCGGCTGTGCCTGGGGCTGCAGCCTTCCTCTTCCTCGCTGCACTGAGCAAGCAGCTGCGGAGCTCTGGCACCTGTAAGCGGGGGTATCCCCTGCGAGTGGCGTGGGGGGCTGCTTGTAACGTGGGCTGGGCTGTTCCTGCCTCCGCTGTACCTGGGAGCAGAGATAAAACTGCAGGTGCTTTGTTAGCTACACAGGTTGGTGTAGCATGGGGTGCTGATCCTGCTGCTCTGGGGGGCTGTGTGTGTGCCCCCTGATGTACTCTAGGTGTATTTTGATCTTCAGTTGCTTTTTTCACACAAATAAGATGTTGCTTGGCCCTGTGAAGCGCCATTGATCTGAGGGGGCAACTGGCTTCCAGCCCATGTTTCAGACTGACAAGGAAACATCGCTGGGTGGCTGAGGGGCTGGTTTGGTCTTGGCTCCAGACAAGACAATGAGCAAGGACGGTCAGAGAAATACCAAGCTAATTTCTCTTTCTATAAAGTGCACACTACTGATGCTGTTTGTATTGGGGAGCACGTAGCCATAAAATCTCTAACACCCTAAGCTGCTAAGGCCTTTTAAGGAAAACAGTGTACTCCTTTGGCTCTTCCATCTGCTCTCAAATATCCCCCTTACATCCTTTTGGCAGACAGCGTAAGACTTGTGGGATGTTAAGTAGCTCTGCCTTTTTGTCTGTGAAAAGCTGGTCTTAACTGGGAAACAGCGCGTATAGAAAGACAGGAATGCGGTAAGCCTCAAGCACCAAGATCCCCTATTTAAATATAGAGAAGAGAGTAAATATCTCCCATGCTGCCTCTTAGTGTGCCTCAGGGTCAGAGTCTTGAGAAACCCATTACAAAGAGGAGATCAGCAAAGCATCACCTGAGGACTTCTAAGCCTTTGTTATTTGTATCTGTTCACATATTGAAATCATCAACTGCATCCATTTAATTAAGAGACTTGTAATGTTTCTTGCCCTTGGCTTTGTGCTAGTTAATCCTCATTGAGGCTTTTTCAGCATTTGTGGCACCTTCAGTTGACAGGTGCCCAGGGAAAGCAATCCTTTTTGCAGTTCTCCTTCAGGAGAGTCTGACAATTTCTTGAGTGGCATCGAAACACAAACTAGATCCTTCCCTACTTACTTGTAGTGAAAAAATAGGGAAAGGCTGTCTCAACCACTGAGTGAGTATTTATGGCACTGACACTGCACAAGGGATACTTATACTCTGATTCCTGGCCTGATTGGAAGAGAGCAATAACTTACTTGTGTCTTCCAGATCCCTGTCAAAGCGTTCTACATGCAGGCCCTGAAACCAGTACGCTGCTGCTGTGCCTGTCTGTCTCTGTCACAGAGTATTTAACTATTTATACTAAGTGGTTTGGTCCTGACAGGAGACTGAACCAGTGCCTTCAAGAACAGGTCACAGAATGTGCCAACACCTGTATGTTTCCAACTATGTGCACACAAAAATCATGTTTGATGAAACATGATTTTCGTACCAAATGAACTGTGTTGCTGAACTCACAGATCTATTTCAAACTGTGGTGATGGCTTGGAGAGGCATTTCATCTCTGTTCTCACTAGGGGCCAGCGCAGGCCAGCCTGCCATGCTTGCACTTGGGGCATCACAACACATATCAGTTAAACACTTCCACGGAGGGATGAATGGGTTGCACAATAAAATTCCCTCTTCTCTTCCCCCATTTTAATCACTGCCCTAAGTAGTTAGGTCAGAATTAAAAAAAAAAATAATTAATGCTCTTTAGAAGGGATTTCTTTGCATAAATACTTACTGTACACATTTTTTGGGGAAAAAAATGTTTTTGACTACCAGCATGCAGGAGAACCCCACCGTTCTTATGAGCCACAAACGTGCAGTTTTCCAAGTATCACTGATGATTGCAGATGCCTCAATCTGTATTCAGAAGCTTCTTCAATCTTACTGTGAAAATGTTGTGATCTGGAGATAACAGAGAAAGTTCCTGCAGGTAATGAACAGAAGCAGATCTTAGCTGGGTCCCTCGCAGATGCTGGCAACTATTTAGTACCCCCAGGTTCTTAAAAATACATGCATGCGGTATAGTTAACCCTATAACTAAAGCGTAATTTTGCTCAGCTTTCACAGAACTCTTTAATCCACAGGTTCTTCAAGGTCTGAAAAGAAACTTACCAATATAAAGAACAGCAATGAAGGCATGGAAACGGGCATCAGAATTAAAAGTGCATGTATCTACAGGCAGCCCCAAGGCTAACCAGAAGATCAGAAATAAAGCCTGCGGACAGAAGGCCGGGCATGCTACCAATACCTATTCCTACATGTAAAGGTGTACTGCTGTATTCAAATTCCTGTTTAGAGTAACTTTTCAGAAAGATTAGATTTAGGGAGTGCTGTCTGTGGAGGTTGTGTAAATTAAGTGTGATCAGGCAGCTGCTAGGAGACAGAAAAGCAAGCAAAGCTGTCAATTATTCACCTAGAACAAACAGATTACCTGACACTAATTTGCTTTCCAAACAATTTCTGAATTAATTTAATAAATCACCTTTCTAATTTACTGAAATGTATGACTTCATGACACTTTTGATCAAAGCTAAGAGAATATCTGTATGTCACTGTAAAAGAAAGTTAAGCTCCCTAAGCCTACCTCTGTTGGTGCAGTATTGATTTTTAACTACTAGAAAAAGAAATAAGCACTTTATAACTTCTGAGAGTGTCTTTATCCTGGTTTGGTAATACAGTGGTTTGATTTAAAATTTTGATAATACAGTGGGATAGAAACAAGGTTTTTCACACATAATTGTTTTGGTTTTGCTTTTGTTTGTTTTCTTCCTTTCTGAAGACTTGCTTGGAGTTCAAGCATCCCCATGAGGAACACAATTCATCCATGAAGGTTTAAGTAGCACATTTTCTGTAACTCTGTTTGCCACAAGTAATGATGCAGGCAAGTTTTGGCTTGGCCCAGCCTCTGTACTTTACTCTCTAGTTAAGTTCTGTTCAGAAAAAAAACAGAATGTACCATTATTAATTTTAGAGGTGCTAAGTGTTGTTCCTTACATCCTCTCTTGCATGCGTGCAAGAACAGGAAGGAGAAATCCAGAGACTGATGTATAAAAAAAAAGCGTGTTTCCTTGGTTTTAGATAAGGTATCTGGAGAAAAACATTTACTATGCTGACTCGAATAAGCCCTCCTGAAGGGCCAGGCTATTGCCCTCTCTGCTTGGAACCCAGTTTGGCTGACCTTACTAAATATTTTTGTTTTCCTGCAAGAACTGTGACCCAATGGCGTTGGCTGTGCATGAATTAAGAAAAAGAAGAGCTGCTGACTTTTGGACTTCTCTTACTTTGGGTTGGTAATTTTGTTTTTCCTCCCAGTGTGCTTAATATGGGCTGGTAGCAGAATTTGGTTTCCTGGGGGTGATTAGTATCTCACTTTAAAATTGAGAATGGCCCAGGTGCCTGACATTTGCTTTTGATTGCATATTGAGGCAAGTCACTCTTGTGAAAATGGACTGCTTAGTGCTGTGGGGCTCCAGGCTGAGCTTCTTATCGTTACTACACAACATCCACAGGGTGGCTGGATCTCTTCTGCTCAGCAGCAGCCAGTGACCTAGTGGTTGGGGCACTGCAATAAAAAGTAAAGCTGGTTTCTGCTTTCAGGACTACTTATGTGTGTTATACTCATCTCTTCTTGTTGCCACCACCCTCGAGTAGGGCCACACCAAGCTCTGAAAAACCAGATGAATGCCATACTTGTTCCACCCTCATGGAAATGTCAAGCTACTGTTTCTTAAGGCTGTCTTTTGGAGCCAGTCCAAGAACTCATGTTCCTAGATTAGAAAGTATTGGTGCTCAGTTTCTCCCAAAGAATTTTTTTTAATTAAGGGTACTTTGTAATTATCCAAATTGTCACACCTTTATACTGTAATACAGTTTGAGTTTGAAGACACCTCCTTTAGAGCTATTGATCCACCTCTGTTGCTAGCCAAAAATAAAGCATCTGAGAAAGGGCATGATACTATAGTATGAGACATAGTCACAGAATGACCGATGATAACAGCAAGTCCAGTTAATTTGTGCTGTAGGGTTGACTAGAAAAAACAGGTGTGGGAAGCAATATAATGCCTTGTGTTCCAAATGGTTAATCTGCAACTAGAATGAACCTACTAGTAGGAAACATTAAATGGAATTTTATGGGAGTCGATAACCGAGGGATGAATCATTGTTTTCCTCAACTTTACAGGAAGACATGTAACTTGTATGTAGTTAATTCTTTAAGTTGCTCATCTGCTCTGGACCCTTGACCACAAACTAGTATGTTGATAGGTATGTGGCATTCAGTTACTTAAGAAATAATTGCATATACATCATCTTTGGTGGTAAAACAGGTTTAAGAATCCTATCCTTTCCCACCCAAAGCTTATTCTTTATAATGCCTTTGTTATGCTGATGCAACTGTTTGTCAAATAACCTTGTAAAATTAGACTAGTAAAATGACCCAAGCTTAAAAACAAAACCAAAAAAACTTAAAAATCCCCCCAGCTTTTAAGTGTGATCAAAAGCAGAAATTAATATCTGAGGTGGAGAGAAGAGGCACCTTTTGAAATAGCATTGTCCTGGAGAAAAATGAGAAAAACGTAAGACTACAATTTGAGCATCAACATTTGAGTATGCCAGCGAGACTCTGGAGGCCAGTCCTTTCCCATCAAATGGGAATTCAGCTTTTGGACACTTCCAGGAAAGTAAAATGGCAGCCTACTAACTGCATCCCAAGGAAAACCTGTTCCGCTCCAGACCGGCTGTCAGGCAGCCCTTCTAACAGCAATTCCTCTGCAAGGAAAAATAAATATAGAAGCTACATCCCTTACAAATGCCTTTGGAACCTGAAGCAAGAACAGGAGCTACACCCAAACTTGTGATTGTGAAACTGCTGCATGACTCGCACCCCTTCTACGTTGTGCCTACATTCCAGGATGTTTGCAGTGTCCAAGGTACGTACTTATGATTTACATCTCGGTGTATGCCCAGCAGCACTCACAGCTGAACAGCAGAGTAGCCATGTTCTCAGCTCAGGCCAGGGAGTAGATGTTCCGATGCCCATTTTGCATGAGGAACTTAACCAAGTAAGTGTTCTGAGAACATGCCAAGATCCCACTGTTGACGAATCCCTGCTTCAGGGCGGTGAGGCGTGGAGGCATCACCCGCAACCCTCAGAAAACAAACATGGGGGCACAAGGAAATGCACGGTATAAGGGTGAAAACTGAGTTCAAGACAGATCTTTTTGACAAGGGAAAGAAATAAAGCTCAAATGCAACACAGGCCCAAGGCTGTGCAAGCACAGCTGCTAGAAGGGAATCCTGTTAAAACAGGATACTGTGATAGTTCAGGGACAGGTGGGTTAATAAGGTATCACAGGGAAGGAGAAGAGTTGGGAGTACTCAGGGTAGGAAGGACAGGCCTGCAGAGCAGGAGGACACTGCTGACAGACAAGGTGAAGGCACATTCCAGGGGTACATGGAGCACCAGGAAGAACTCAAGTGCCAAATCTCACCCTGTGTTGACCAGCCCTTACACTGGGCTTTTGTAAAGCTCAGTTCAACCTGTTTCACTCCAGGCATAATTTGGAGTTTCTGTTAACACCCCTCAAAGTGATGCTCCTTGCCTATAACATCCTCTGTCACTTTACAAGTAACGGTAGCACAGATCACCAGCGACTTCCTACACCAGCCTCTGGGGCTCCTGCCATTTTTTCTTATACTCCATAAAACTCACAGCGGATCCATTGCGTAGCAAAGCATGCTGGGATTTCTTTGGGAATCCTGTGGTGCAGGGTGTTTGAAACGGTGGCTGCCAGATTCAGAAAGTCACTATGGGAAGCACACGTGTACACCAACATGGGGCAGTAGGCACTACCACCAGTACTTGAGCTAACATCTCTATGTCTATGCAACATTGACATCTGATCTTTGCAGTTGCTTCATACTAGGATAATTCCCCCAAATGAGTTGTGCAAGGGAGGCAACAGTTTATAGCCCATGAACATATTCCTTTGTGAATGTGTTAATATACTTACTTTTTCTTCACTGAAACTGTATGCACCCTTAATCCTGCCATCAGTCCTGGAGCTCAACTCTGGCTTCTTGCTCTGGTATTTAGCCCCTCTCCAGGGCAGAGGACACAGCAACAGTTTTACGTGGTGTTTAAGTTGATGTCTTGCTGTAACATGACAGAGGCGCATGCTTGGGAGTATGTTCTTCTCCATTCTTACTAAGGGTTTGACTTCTGTTCAGGTACCAATGTTCAGCAGTAACTTTGCTTATAAAATGAGCTGTCAGGCATGCAAACATGGTCTTTTACCTCTACTATCAGGCTTTATTGACCCTATTGTCCCTTGACTACATGTGTTACTTAACTATCTGCAACTGTCAGCACCTTGGGCCTAGGCAGCTGTCTTCTCAGAGAGCCAACACTGAATGCCGGAGAAGGGTGGGAAGAGGAGTGGTGAAAGTGCAGAGTGGTCTCTTCCTTCCCAGCTCGGGGTTGTTTTCTCTGCCATGAACTCTCTCAGTGCAGCAGGCTGTATATTCATAAACTTTGCTCCCCTCTCCTCCTGTACCAGCTTGCTAAGACACTGGGAAATACCCGACAGTGAGGGGGGAACTTGGTGATACATGCTGCTATTTCTTCTGCCCTGATAGGAGGCAGCATCGTACTGCTGTGAATGAGTTCAGGGAACAGCAGAAGTGAGAAACTGTAAGACCTAGGCCCTTAGCTGTTAGGTGTGTCAGATTCCTGATAAATTCTATGCTGCAATTTAATGGGACTTCTCAGAGGATATTCTATGGCTATGCAGACTCCGCCCTTGCTATTGTAAGGGCAGCAACCTTATCCCAACATTCAACTTAGTCCACATTCAACTACTTAACTTTGTTAACTACTTAGAGGTTGTTATGAAAGAGGTTGTATCGGCCAAATTCCCAGTTAGTTCATAAGATGGTCCAGCCCCATAGCTGGGTTCTGGCAACATCTTTGAAGTCATAACGCAACATTTCTGTACATAGAGAAATACTGAGCTCCTATCTCTTCACCTTGTAAACCCTGTTTTCCAGCAGCTTCTCTTTTTTGCATTGATTCTTTTCCCCTCACGCTCTGCGAGTAAATGTTCTCCTCTCCCCCAGACTTACTGTCTGCAGTGCCTTTCGCCTGGGCTCAGAGTCCGGACAAGAACATGCTGGAAACAAGCAGCCTTGCGCTGCTGTTCTGCAGCATACAAGCATGCAGGATTGCTGCATTCTCCTCATCTTACATTCACGCTGTCTTGGAAGCAGATCCTGCAACTTGTTCTGCTCAGCTACGGGTATCTGTGCAAGAGAGGGAAGAGAAGAGAGGAAAGGCTTCTAGTCTGCTGTACAGAGGATTCCTTTCATGTGAGGAACAGACAGTCCTCAGGATAGGTAAGTCTCCCCTCTTGTGGGGATCCGAACCTCCTTATACTCCTGTTACAGGCATGTCAGGCCTCTTCCTGCAGGAACCAGACATTTAGCAGTTGGACCTTGCAGCACTGAACTTTTAACCCATTCACCCACAGCTATCTGTATTTTACCAATCATTTGTTAGGAAGAAAGAAGCTGAATCTCCTGAAGCCATTTGGATCACTTCTCCACCTAATACTGTTGATTTTTTGACTAATGGTCTTATCTTAAGAAGAGTTATGCATAAAGTATGACTGTACAAATTTAAGAAAAAAGGAAGAAAAGCCCTGAGAAGAATGAAGTAAATCTGTTTTCTGTGAGCACACAGTCCAAGGCGACAACAGATTACTAAGGATTAGTAGCACACTGAAGAAACAGTAAAGCTAATCTTTGAGGCAACAAACTCTGGATTTAATATACACCTCTAGGAGACAAATGTTTGTTTTCTTAACTGTGTCCTGGGAACTCCTTTTTAGACAAATAAATCAGTCCGATTCCTCCGGGTGTGGGTATAGTGTTTATTCAAAACCCAGCAAATGGACATTTTCAGCCTCTGAAATATTCTGCGTTTCTTACATGAAAAAACTGAATGCATGAAAGCATTGGGTTTCTTTCTGCTCGGAACAAATAGCATCTTCTTGTGCACTCCTAAGTAGAAAACATCATTACAAAAAGCCACCAGGAGGCAGCATATTAAAACGTTTGTGCTATAAAAGGCCATCCACAACAACTAAAAAAAAAACCCACCACCCTAAACCAAACCCAAACCCCTCCACCCCGCTCCCAAATCTTCAAGCTGATATTTAGCAAATATATTCTTCCCCACCACTGTCCTCATCATTATGCCTTATACACCCATCTCTCTTCTTCTCTACATACCTGAAATCAGTGGCAATCCCACTGCGGTCAAACAGCTTACTGCAGGCACACAGTTAAAATGGCAGTCAAACTGATTTCTGGAATAGCATTTAGTGGAAAAAATGAGTAAACAAAGTAGGTAGAAGTGAGATGAAAAAATAGAAAACCTCCCAACAGACTTAACCGCTTTTGCTTCCTCTGGGGTTTACTGAAACATTCCAAACCTCTGAGCTCTCTCCCAACTATTTTTCTTGTTGTCTACAAATACATAGCAAAATGCCACCCAAAAGGAAGCACTGCAATTTTCACAAACCCAGGAATATGCTCTCGCTCCTTTGACAGGCGGTACTCCTGGATCGCTGCCACGCCAACGCCGCTGCTACAGGTCTGGCTTGCGACTATGCTGCCCCCGGCTCAAAACCGGAGAAATGATCCAGCTCTGCGTTTCATGACCCTGGAAAGCTGGAAGTTGTCTCCTCTCCTCCGCCCCCTCGGTCCTTGTTTTCTGCTGGTATAAAGGACTGTTCTCACTTGTGGCTCAGCACAGGGTGAGAGAGCCTAAAATCACTACGGACATATATGAAAGCTTTTAGGCTGGTACATTATTTAAAATGCAAATTATTTATGGACTCTAATGCATTTTAGGGTCTGCAATGCGAAACATAAAATAACTGCTCTTACAGCATCTTGTGTTACGGGCTGAGCGTATGAAACACGGTAAGGCAGCTACAGACTTGTGCAAACTACCTACGCCATTTCTAAATATGCACCTATGAATACAAGGTATGTGCAAAATCTATCAGCAAGGTACAGCGTAAACGGCGCACAACCGGACCTCAGGAACGGCAGTTAAGAACTAACCAGAAGACAAATCACGAAAGCAGACGCTCGTATTTTCAAACTGCAAATCTGTCTTGTAAGAAATGGCATCTGTGTCTCCGACTACTTAATTCAAACAGACACTACACATTTTCCAGTGCAAAAGTCACAATTAAGTGGGAAATTAAAACACAAGCACAATGTCAGCAGAAATCACAAATTTATTAATCCTTAAATATATCAATCATTTACCATTATGGCAAGAAATATGTACACTGTGTCCCATGGTAAACTGCAGTGTTCCAAAATGACAGAAGTGTATAATTCCGTTGTGGTGGAGAGAGAACAAATCACAATTTCCTCACGTCTTGGTGTGGAAGACAAACTTGGTCTACAGTAATACGTCAACACCACATGCTATGTTAGAAATATAAAAAAAAAAAACCCCACCCTACACCTAATTTGTTAATTTTAAATACAGTTATGCCACTTATAGCCGCTTCACAAAAAAAAAAAAAAAAAAAAAGAAGAAATTAATGAGAAAAAAAAAATGAGGCCATTACTTTTTTCACAGATCCCATTGGCAGGTTAATATGGCTCAACACATTTATTGTAGATGCTTATTTTAAATATATATTGTTTAAAATCATGTAGTAATTATCAGAGAAGCTTAAATCCATCTACCATACATCCACTAGTAACAACACCAAAATGTTTAAGAACTGCTTTTGATTAGTAATCAACACAGAAAGGTGAAATGATACAAATTAGGAAGCTTTCCCATTTAAAAAACTTCAGGCTGCTGAGTTGTAAATTTTTAACCGCTAAAAAGGACATTGATAGAGCTATCATGCACTATACAGCGCTGCAGAAAACAGTGAGCCCTGTCGGTAACAGAACAATTAACAAATGAAAACCAAGAAAGAAACCATCCCTGTATTTTTCTACTAAAAATGGAAGGGAACAAACCTAAATGCTTGCAAGGATGTATTTTCTCAGCAACGTAAGGGAAGCAAAAATAGTCCCCGTTACAAAGTTTGTGTTCTGAGCTGACACCGAGAGCACTCCCCGCGCCGCGTGCAGGCGTTCGCAGCAAACGGATCAGGGGCCAAGCCAAGTCGGTAAGGCTGCGAGGACTGCCGTCTTCGACACCGCACGCTGCGTGAGGATTGTAAGAAACCAAGAGCAGACTGAGGGGGAAGTGGGGGGAGAAACAAATCTGTGGTAAAGTGTTACTGCCTTATTAGAAAACTGGCGTCTCCATAATGCATTGCCAGAGAAGCAACAGCAGCCGTGTAAAGTAAGTAAACTCTTCATACTAAGCTTTTAAGGCCTAACATTTCTCGAGTACATTAACCACACAACTGGTCTACAGCTTAACCAAAATTTTATGTTCTCTAAAGCCTCCTTAAAAAATTTACAGTACACCCTAAAAGCGGTAAAAATCTTTCCTTCTCTATTCTTCCATTTTAATCCTCAAAAACTGCCCCTCAATCATCACTTAGTTCCTTACAACTTTTAATTTTGCTTAATCAGCCAACAGAAATTTGCAATTAGCATAGTAAGAAAGCAAAGGTAAAAAGACTCAAAGGAAAAAAGAAGCTGCTGGCTCACCAGAACACTGACAGTTAATTCTGAAGTGACCAAGCCAGCCAACGATGAGATTTTTCCAGTTTACACAGACTTAATAAACTAAGAAGGCTTCAGCTGGTACAAAGCCAAGATATTATCATTTCCACATTTATCAGTGATTTCGTCCATCTACATGCTGTAATAAAAATCTGTTTCACAGTAACGGAGCTGCCAGCGGAAATCCTAACCCTTCCTACCAGAACCAAAGCAAAAACCTGGGACTCAGGGGGAAAGGAAGAGTCAAAAAACAGTTCTTAAAAAAAGAGGGTAAAACATACTTTTTCTTTTTTTTTCTTTTTTTTTTTTTTAATAAACAGGATAGTTTTTAAAGTTGTCTGTCAAAACTTGGCATAAATGGAGAAAGTGACAAATGTATTCTTGTATCTACTGCTGTCCACCGAATATTTTTTGTCTTTTATGCCTTTGTTATGCTCTATTTGCATGGAACATCACCTTCATTGAAATGTTAACAGTGTACGGATGGAATATACAGCAACATGGTGCATCACAAATGTGTTACATGAAGAACCTTCACAACTTCATGCACTCAGAAACATGCATGAAGAGAACGGGATGGCCAAGATGGTAATCAACCAGGTGCGTTGGGTACAGAAAATGCAAGAGCGGCACCGCTGATATTTTTAGCTAGGAGGAAGGAGAAAAAAAAAACAAAACAGATTGCCATTACTGAAGTAACATCAGCACCCGATAACAATACATGCTCAAGGGTTAGCCAATACAATTAAAAAAACCCAAACTTCTCAAGATCATTTAACACAATATTGTGAAGAAAACCAAGGGAAAAGAAACCCCAAACACTCAGGCAAGGCATTCTTTTATTTTTCAAGCCATTTTACAGACATTTTCCATCTTTACAACATGCCAGAGAGGCTGTTAAAATAAAAAAAAGGAAATTGAGGCAGGAAGCCAAAGTGCCTTAACCGATTTCTTAGAGGAGGGAGGGCAGAATTCAGATGTGAATCTCTGAGTGTAACTTACTTCCTCAGCATGTACATTACAGACATTGCCACGGACTGAGATTCTCATACAAAACTGAACCAAGTAACAAGGAAGAATCAGGTGTCATTTACATGCAAGACATGCTAGAGCGGAATGCAAAGAGAAAACGAAAGAAAAGGAATGTGTAAGCACGTAGTTAACTAACGCAGCTTATAATATCATTTGTATTACCGTAGCATCTAGGGGCCGAAGTCATGACTGGGATCCCGCTGTGCTAGGCACTGTACAAACACAGAACAAACTCTTTACTTAAGTCTTCCTGCTGTTTGGTATTTAACTTACGAAAGTATAAGAAGGTGTAAGGTGTGATTAAGTGAAGGAATATAAGCCTGGGAGCCTCAGGCCTGAATTTAGGTTTGGGAGTCAGTTTTAGGTCCAACAACCCTGTGACTGCCCGCATCATGCAGGTCCACTCTCTGTGTATATGCAGACACAGTTCCGCAGAAACACATTAGCACAAATTCTTAGGAACATGGAATACAGAGAAAAATTTCCTACCATCGGTTGTATCGCTCGGAGAGAAGCAACAGACAAGAAAGAAACCAAAGTTTGTCTTGTCTGACTTGCAGCAAAAACTAGGAATCAAATGTATTTATAAACTAGATATACATTTGTGCTCATATTCTTTTCCAAATAAATTATCTGCCAGAAGGAAATATTTCCATATACCTATAGCTAGCCATGAGCTCAGTTCTGTCCTTAGATTTATGCACGCTCCTTACCGTAGTCCTGAAAACAAGCTACTGTGCTCGCAGCAACTGATTTGACATAATCTAGGATACTGCGTTTGCAAAAGCAGATCACAGCTATAATTGCTTTTGCAAGTTTATTAGATTTGAAATTCTTCTTCAGACATTACGTGTAAGATACTTTTTATTATGGAAGTGCCATTGTTAACTGCTGTGTATTAGTAATAATTAAATAAATAGCTGGAGACCGCATAAATTTCAAATACGAGAAAAGAAAGGAAAGATCGCCTAGAACAATATTTTAATTAAATTTCTTCTGTAGTTTTCCAAAATGGAGCTATTGGTATGCTGCTGCTCTGACTGGGAAAAGTGAAGGTGAAGTTCAAGGCAGTCTAGAAGATGATCAGGATGGGTTATAGAAGGCAAGTTCTGGCATGGCGCTACACAGGAATCTAACAGTTAAACTTGAGAAAATGGGGATTAAAGAAAGAACACGTAAAATAACTAAAAGAAAAGTGACAATGCTTGGGCTGAAAGCACTATCAGTGCTATAGTGGCTATCAGCCACGAGGAACTATCAGCCTAGAGGAGACGCACTAGACTTTGCCAACGACCTGAGCACAAGCGGTAGGACCGATCTCATGTAGTATACTTACACTTAGGTGGAAGGCACTATAAATACAAAGGAAAGCAGGAGTATTGTGCAAGAAGAGCAAAATAACCTTGAGGGCTGGGTAATCCAGAAATGTTACATGTAATAATTGGAAGTACAAAGCTGCATGCTCAGCAAAAGTTTCGATATACTCATTGGTTGGAAATGACAGTTGAGGATAAATACATGGCTGTCTTCGATGATCTGCTGATGTGACGTAGGTGACAGAAGTGCAAAAATGATGCCAGAACACAGTGGGTGTGGCACTCGCAACAGGGAAAAGAAAGACATTGTGAAGTTAAATAAAGCCCTGACCACAACTGTACGCAGTATTTCAGAAGAACCCAAGCTATTGAAAAGACAAACCTCAAACCAAAAAAGACAGTGAAGAGCTATTAAGGTAGCCAGGAAAATGGAGATCCTATCAAAAAAAGCCAACCACGCTAGCATTATTTACCCTACGAAAATAGAAGGTGGGAAGTGTTCTCATCAGCCTTCACATAAAACAGCTCATGTCTGCGTACCTATCCCCAGTATAGGAGAACAACGGTGAAATAAGAATAATCAAGGATACATTGACTATGACTAAAATTTAGACTGGAAAGTAAGGTTTCTAGCCGTCAGACCAATGGTATTTTAGAACAGGGATATGAGCAAGTCCAAAAAAAGCCCTCTGAATTCAAGACGAGGGTTAGGCAAGGGATTTATGTGATATTGTCGCCAGTGCTACATAGGGGCTATGTTGCAATCTCAGAGCATCTCTCCTTAAGCCTTAGCCGTGCTCTAAGGCTTTGAGCCGCTACCCTTCCTCTGACCTTTTCAGCTTGGATACCCTCTCGAAATCCTGAAACCTCCTCTGTCTGACCCCATAGGCTCAAAACACCCATGGACATAGACACAACCCTGCAGTCTCAAAAAAAAATTACCTCTCAGCTTCTTCTCCTTCCATCCTTAGCAGTCCCAGACATCCTTATCTTCATTAGAGAGCATGAGCAGCTGTAAAGGACTGGCATTCTGCAAGTCCTAAATACTGGCACTGCTTCTGAGGGGCAAATCTCAGATCTATACACATGACTGCATTTCCTCGAGACGTGCAGTCTGAAGGGCCAGGAGTTGTTCTGTGGCAGCTAGTGCATGGCCTTCATATTCCAAAGTAACTACCTCTGGCGAGTGTTTGTAGAAGCAGTATGTGTATAAATTATTACTGAAAGCATTACCACAGGAATTACTGGGCAAATTCTATCATCTTCCATGACAATGGTAATAAGAGGGGTATTTTGTTGCCTTCTGGTTTTGGTGTGTAAGAATGAGCGTCATAAATTACCTTTCCTCTCCAGGGTTGTTTCCTATAAATATGGGTAAGTTAAAAAAAACTGACCACCCCCCAAACCCTTCTCAAAAAACAGAGGGGGAACCCCCCTCCCCTGAAAAGATTAAATAATTCTCTAGCCCAATTAATGTCCTTCTGCTATAAACACTTACTGTCCAGGGTGCACTGGGACAGGTGAACCTGTTTCACTTATGCTTTCTGGCTCTACACCTAGCCAGGTCAGATCCCTTGACAAAACACTCCTTTGTGAAAATATCAAAAATCTATGTAGCACTGCATTTTAAGAAAATGTAAATATTCTTTCAATATTATCTGTTTAAGCACCAGCAGTGCAGCTGGAGTTGTGAAAAAGAAAGGACGACGTGGTTCCTGCTCCCACTGGTTTCACATTTTTAAATAAAATACGACAGTTATCACTAGGTAATCAAATTACTTTTTTCTAAATAATAAAAAAAAATAAATTAATCCCCACGGAAGTGTAACACTTCATTCTATCATGTTCCTTACTTTATCCTCATATGGGAGAATAGTGTTGCAAGAAGTAAAATGTGGGACATGATGACGTTCAAAGGATGAAATCTAAGCTCTTATCATCCACACTGGGAAATTCAGCCACTATCCACATTAAGACACCTGACACAAATGGAATTATATCCTATACAGAGGGCTTGCACCTGAGCAAACCAAGGCCTATACCAGTGCTGCCTGATTTGGAAACATTTAGCCTAGCCTAAGCCAGAAGTCGTTGGGATTGGGCTCTGAGGGACACAGCAGCATTAGTGATGGCTGCAAGCAGAAGCAAAGCAAGGGACTCGAGCGGGACCTCTTGAAGAAGCTGTGACTCTCTATCTCGTTACTGCAACTACGAGCGTGTGTCATTTACACCGCTGAAAATCTGGCTCAAGGAATTCAGGTTTGCGCGCGTTGAGTCATGGCATGACTCCGAGGGTATGAGAGGGCATGCAGAGATGCCTGAATGAACAAAAGAGAAAAACGATGACGGGAGAGATCTGAGGCTTACCCGCATAGATGTCATAACTATCAGACAGTGACTATTCAGCAGTTAGGCAAAGAGAGCGGGGGAAGAGAGCTAAGAATGTGACAAGTACTTGTATGACTTAATTTACAAAGTAAATACGTAAACTGGCTCAAAATCAACTTGCAGTGAACATAACTATGCCTCAGTAAGTAGAGGTGGCTGGCCATCACAACAAATATTTCTCAAACTTCAGTTTTTCAGAACGGTGACATTTTTTTTCCTTGAAACTTGACGATCAGCTCTAACAACTCCATGTATCCTATTGCTTTTTTCAGGTTTTCCTGAAATTCTGTTTCGGGTTTTCCAATCCTATTTTGTGTGACTTGTGTCAAGCCTTATCTACATTAGAACATTTTTCTGCTCTTCAGGCTGTCAGTTCCAGGGACTGAGTTGGATCAGTGGGCATCACAGTTGAAAACAACAACAAAAAAAGCATTCTTTCAAAAATATTTGCACCGATACTATATGCACAGTACTGAATATAATACACACTGCATAAATGACCACAAGAAATGACACTATCAAGAGGACGGTTTCATAGTTTTTAAGGCCAAAAGCAGCTATTAGACTATCTAGTCTGACCTACATAGTTTAAACTTGTGGTCTGAGTTGTTTCTTACTTGATAGGTACTGTTGGTGACCCTGAACGGTGAAAATGAACATTCTGCCATTTCCCATCACGACGGTGCCAGACTCGCGTTTCCTCCGACTGCATAGTCTTTGGCATCCCACTTCCATCCATGTACTGTGTGAGCCGTATATATGCAATGCAAGCAGCATCGTCACCCACAAGGTGGACGTGAGGATTGAGGATAATGGTGTGGATCGGCTTATTACTTTTGGATAAAGCTAGGAAACAAACACACACGCACATAGAGGATAAATCACATGTTCTCTACGTAAGCCAAAATAACTCATCTCACCCCATGTCACAGAACAAAAATCTCAACCTTACCAGATATAAAGTAGTAATTATTGTTTACTGATAATCACAACTGACAACTAGCTGAAGTACATTGTAGAAATAAGCACAGTCACAGCACAAAGTCTGTTTTCCCCTTTCCTATAAAGAAACTAATCAAATATTTAATAGTACATATTATTTAATCCATGTATGTACATGGATTAAAGTGGGGGCCACCATCTTGAGTTTCCCAGTTGAGTTTTCTCAATACTTCAGTTTCACTGCTGTGTCTAATGATGTCTAATTTGTACTTAATACTTTCAGTGAAATTAATTCAGCTTTTAACTCACTCTTGTGGCTTATTTTATTAAGTGCTGATACCTATGAAAACTAAAAAGCAGCAGTAATGAAAGGAAACATTTTAAGGAAAAATATGGAAAATGCTGTTTTGGAGATGGAAGAGAATTTAGGAATATGACATTCCCATTTTATGCTCAGACATTTCTCAGAAATTACTGGAGAAGCTGGTATCTTCCTTGACAATATTTTATTCCCTCTTGAGTCAAGTCTGCTCTAAAATGGTTATTACCTACATTATCAGATCTCCCAAAACTTTATTAAATCCACTCTACCCGTTATTTTTCTTTCTCAGAGCTGACATGATTGTAATATATATATGCTTTTTAATATATATGTATGCGTGTATATATATATGTTTTCATATCACAAGGAACACAATCACAAGGAACAGATGAAGATTCACAGAGATGAAAAAAGGAACGTTTACCATTTTCAAAGTAAAACCGGTGAAAGTCCATTCCTTCTACTAGATTACCCAAAGCTTCGGGTTCAAAAGATGTAAGGCCCGGATCACAGATTTTTCTGTGGAAAAGAGGGAAGTCTGTAATAAATACATGCAGTTATGTAACACAACTGTGGATAGATTACTTTTTCAATGTTTCGTTTATTCCCATCGGACATGTTACTTACCTGTGCCATCACACTGGAAAAGAACAGAACTTAAATGGGAAGAAGTAATGGAATTCTGGTTTCACCTATATTAGTAAATTTGTCAGCTTACTTTAGGTGGACTAGATTTCATATAAATCATCTTTTGACCAAAAAACCAAAAAGACTGCCAAAGGAGGCCCCACAAGTCAATGGTATCACACCATTTTACTTGTGACTCTGAAAACTGCTTCTGTGCAATCCAAAGGATATTTTTTATGTCTCACATCATTATTTAAGCAAGATTTATTTTTTTTTTTTTCACCTGACAGAATTCAAATAAGAATTTGGAGTACGTTTCCACTTGACATTTGTGCAACAAAGGTTTTAATGTGATCACACCAAATTAAAGCTTGGTGCTGGCAAGTCTTTAAACAGGACGAGCAGTGTCACTGTTGAACTGTGAGGCTTGTGCTGCAACAGGGTAGAATCCACCCGGAGAAACACAGGAGACCAACAGAAATGCTGAGAAGGGCTTTCCTCTACTTTTTAAATTTTTTTTTTTTTTTTAGGAAGAGAAGCAGTGATGGAATTGCGTCTTTGCAGAGAAAAGCTGAGAGAGAAATTGGTCCGCTTTCCCCCTGCAAATTCTTGCACGGCACTCAGTAGAGGCTGGTGGAACTTAAATTCCACATTGTCTTTCACGCTCTGAAGTACAAAGAGGATTCTAGCTAGCATCAATCTCTACATGCAATAGAAATTTTCTGCTAAAAGAGGCTTCTACTATGTTTTCTGGATTCGAAATCACAAACATGACTTTATTTTCGTGCATCAAGGTAGATCACTGCATATTTTGCGTCGGGACTGCGATCCTGTCTCAGCAGAGTAGTACATTGGATTTACACTAGCAGAGTCTCTGAAATTGGCAACCAGGCTCATGTAAAGCCGGGGCAAAGTAGCAATGAACACGCCTCATGTTTCTTGGGGGCATCCGAGAATGAACTTCAACAATACATAAATACAAACACACACACTCATATATAAATATGCATATTTACAGATACAGTTGTGAAATACATCAACTCTCCTCGCTCCCTCCTAAATGAGAAAACTTACGTGTAAGCTTCAAAGTCCCCATTGTTGATAGCTTCAATCAACTGCTCAGTAACCTTGATAATCTCCTGCTTACGAGCTAGAGAGAGATACAAATACAACTCTTAAAATGGAAGGCAAAGTGGAAGGTGACAGCTGAAAGGCTGTCAGAAGAACAGCCATATCAAAGGTATTCTGTCATTCCTCAGCTGGCGCAACAGCCATTTCTCTTCCTTTTCTATGACCAAAGGACATGATGTTATATTGCTGCTATACACTGTTTTGGCTTCAGTGCACTCCTGTAGCCATGAGGAAATTAAACACATGTCAAGATCAATCGACTTTCCTACCATGCTTCTCATCATCTTTCTTTCACGGAAGGAGCTGCTGTTTAAAAAGCAAAACAAACCCAAACCCAAGCCCCAATTCTTAACTTCAAATTAAAGGAAACCGATTATAGTTTTACAAGCAATGCTCTAACATTTCACATACACACGGGGCTGTTACCTTGCAAGTGTCTAATGCCAGTTTTCAGGAATCTGCGTAACACTTGGTGTTCGCTTTGGCCAAATGTGTACATTTAAGTAAAGAGGAATTCAGGCCCTAAGCCTATAATCAAGATCGTCTGGTGCAAAGCTCGCGGATTACATATAATGCATACCCATCCACACAGGTCTAATTACAACACGGTGCCTTTCAGCTCCGACTTCTGTGACTGTGCCTATCCTTTGCTTGTACAATGCTTAACGCATCAACATTACAACAAACCTCCATTAGATCATTCGGCGATATTACAGTACATCTATAACTAATAATAATAAATGCTAAGAAGTAACAGAAGAGTAATGCATTAAAAACAACAAGTAGGATACGTATTTCTAGTAAGAATGTTCAAACTCAAGCAGCGTTTGCATACGCCTCAGGCGAAAGCATGCAAACAGTTTCTCCTTTGTCTATCAGCCCAGAAATAAGCCCACAGTTCAGTATTTCTTGATGTTGATAGGAGTTACACTAAAACAGTGTGGAGTAAACAAATTCCTGCACAGTGGTGTGGTTATTACTGATACCAGCTACTCTAGGAGGGCAACGTTTAAGGCACTTTATCAAGATGGAAAATCTGACTTCACTTTGAAAACTGACTTCTACTTCTAAAAAACTTGGGTTTTGAGGCACAGAGGTTTATACTTCTGCGCTGTATATTCATCATTTGGTAAAGTTCAACCTTATACCGATGAAGTTCAACCAGCGTGGCACTGCTCTCAAATACAGATTTTTGCGAGTTTAATGCTAAACGGGTAAGGGAGACAGATTTTACCGGTACGATTGCACAGACTTAACTCACATTCAACTCCTCCTTAAACCTCAGAAAATCAATTTGGAAGACCAAGCCTGAAATAAAAAGAAATGCAAGCAACCAGGCCGTAGCAGCTCTCTCGTGCAAGCAATAGTTGTAATTTTCCTGCACACTCTTACATGCGAACTGGACTATTAACACACACACACGCAAGCACAAACATGCTTGGAATGTTACAACCCAAGTACTGAGAGAGCTCACATTCTTCTTCAAAAAGAAAATGCTGGGGACCACAGGCAGAATGCAAGCCTCCAGTGCTGTACGGCAAGAACTGGCATCGTGCTGTTAAAGAACATTTTAATTTCTTTTTATGCTCCACCGTCTCTTTCAGGAAGTGCAAATCTAATATATTCAGATAAAAAGCACCAAAAAGAAACCAGCAAGGAAGGAAGTGATGGAGAAAAAAGTTGCTATAAAGATCTAGCGAGGCTTTTTGTGAGTAGTTCTTGACTACTAGAAAGCCCGATGGGTAAGACTATTTCAGGTATGAATTGCCTTGTTCTTCACAAAGATTGTGGAAGGAACAAAGCATTTTAATGAAGGGATGTTTTGACTGCAGATTGGCAATGGCTCCATTGTCCTATGTTTAAACAACACAGACCAAACTGCGGACACTCTATGGCATTGTCAGCACAAGCCAAATGGCAGGACGGCTGAGGAAGAAATAATGCTGCAGTGTTAGAAAAGGCTGGCAAAAAGAAATCCACAATATGCAGACTTCATGGAGTGAGGAAATGACAAGTTTTGCATGCTACATCTCGTATACCAGGAACTCAACTAAAGGATTTGATTAAATCACCCGGTAACACATTCCAATCAGAGAGTAGGAAATTACAGACTATTAAATCAGGCAGTGGAAAATGAGGTAAAAATCTCTGATGAGCTGCTACATAATCATGAGATCATATTATTGGGTAACCGTTAACGTAAGCAATGAAAACGTCTACAACGGTACTGTAGTTTCCACATGCAGGAGACATAAAACCACATGGACATGTAATTTTACTTTCACTTGGCTAGTGACAATTGGCAATATTGCCTTTTTCACTAGCATCAGTCATTTCTTTTCAAAGTTTTACCATGAGAAGCCCCCAGGTAGCTTACACATTATACATACTTTGACAGGGAACTGCAAGCAACGGTGAATATGTGAATACATTCTATTACACAACATTCTGCGATCCAAGCCCAGAGGCGTATTAAGGTGTTTTGTGTTGTTTTAAATTAACGGTGTGCAACAGCTCAAATTAGTCGGATGGTAACCTGACTCACTGGCATCTGTTCGTACCTTCAATAGTATGAGTTAAAGGAATGTGAATGACAGAAGTTTCTCTCTGCAAATCTTTGAGATTTTGAGACTTGATTTCAATCTGAATGAGAACGGAAATTTTTGCTAACATACATTTAAAAAAAAAATTGGTTTGGGTCAATAAAAACATTGCACTTCAATCGTACCTTTGATGTTGTACTACGTTACAAGATATAATTCAACATCAATCCCAGAAGGGAGAAATTGAACTGTATTGCCAAATTGCTTTTTCCTGTTTTTTCTTCCAAAATGAATTTGCAGTGGAACGCACGTTTTCGTGAAGCTTTCTGATGGAAGCCACCTAATATTACAGAATATGGTTCCAGCCAAGTTTCTCTGGGCAGTACTAACATCTAGTAGAGCTGTGTCTGATGACCTGTCCATGGAACATAAACCACATCCATCAGGAAGCTCTACAGGCCAGCAAAGTAAGTAAAGGAGATTAAGGCAGTATCACTGGCTCCAATCAATCACCGTCCAACTCCAGCATTAGCGTCAGTTCTTCCAGTACTTGTGGAAAGACTTCGCAGCTCATGATGCGGACCGTCAGGAACAGAAAGATGTTGCCAAATCATCTGCCTTCCAACTCGTTTCTCAATTTTTCTACAACATTACAAGCACCACGTGACACTGTGCATGAAAGCAACTACGGCTACTCTTCCCTTTCTGTAACACACAAATAATTACACACATGTTAGAAAATTAGACTTCTTCCTATTCAGTGCTCTGATATACAATCTCATTGGCAGAAAGTGACTAAGCACCCAAGAAAGAGGCGGAGCGTAATTTAGAAGTTCCAGAATGACTTATCCGGTGTGCAAAACCCTACCTTGTTCTCTTCCCTTACTCATGTGAGAGCAAGAGTGAGCATTACCAGAAAAAGACGGTCAAGAACAAGGCAGTATGACATATTCAGTAACATCAGATATCAAAAGAATAATTAAAAATCTCAGTAGCCGGTATAATTTTACACAAAGCTCCTACTGATTGTTTTGGGGGATCTTTTTTATCTTAGCATTTTATACTTTCTGTGGAGGTATGTGTGTGGGTGCAGGGAGACAGAATACAAATATAGAGCAGAAGTATTTCAGCCTATAAATACATTGTCTAGGAAGCAGAGGCCTAGCCTGGGAGGAAGGAAGAGGAAGTGGACAAGGAAGAACTGGAATACAAGTGGAAAATTGGAAGGAGACTGGAAGGCAGCGAGAAGGAAAATGCAGCCATGACTTGCTGGCCACGTGAATCCAGTCAAACACTGGCACTTTTCCTTACCATAAAGGAAGAAATAGGGAGGGCACTGAAGACAAACTAAGGTGAAATGGATATTGGTAAGAACAAGGTCCTGCTATTGCAGACAACACCTGACAGAAATAATTGGCACTTATTGAAGTGCTAAGAAAATGACCAAATTTTCATAACAAATTTGATGGACTCCATGTCTCTTCCAAATCTCCAAGTTCTTTTTTTTCCATCTAAATACACATTACAAACTACACAAGGACAACAAGCAAACACATGAGGCATTAGGGAAGAGGCATTTGGCCCGTTCCCATCTGCCCGGTAACTGTCACTTACAGTCACCATTTTATTTTGATACTTTTTTTTTTTTTGGATCCAATAGCAAATCTGGCTTGTACTGAATTCTAGGAGAATTACACTGTTTGATGTACAGCGGCCATTGTATGCTACATTAGAATTTTTATTTGATTTGCAGTAAGAACTTCCTAAAAAACTGCTTCAGCTTTGGTTAAAGCTGGCCAGAGATCTGTACGCTCTCTCACAGTGCGATGAGACTATCGAACTGAACCACAACGCGTGGTTTCTTCGGCATTATAAGCTATATGTATTACTGCTGTCTTATTCTGTCCCTTTAAAATATCATCACGTGTTCAGAGCGCAAGGACTATGTTTAGTCTTATGGCATGTAAGTTTGTCTGATAAATGACAAAAACACTCTTAAGAATCAGGAGGAAAACTCAAAAATGGTAACGGGATTCTGATAAAACTGCTTCAGCTACTTTTTCTAAGGGCTGTGGTAAGAGCCAATTGAAAAATTAAAGCCTAACCTGTCTATACTGACTTAGAATATGGCAGTGGCTTTCTATGGCATAAAATTACATAATCTCTGTAAGCGAAGGATTTCTTAGCAAAAATACATTTGGCGTTTTTAAAACAACTGAGGCGTGAGGGAAGAACATTGTTAAAAGAAGTCAAAGGTGCGGAGCCATTTTCTAAGAAAACCTAATAATGGAAAAGACTGCAGATAGTATAGCAGAAAGCTACCATAAAATGGCAAGCTTCTGTGGAAAAGATGGTAGCTTTTACATTCTTTGCTCAGAATACAGGTGAAGTAAATCCATGAAAGAAAAGACCACGGACCTCTCTCTAAATATAACCTTTACCGCTGTAGGGACAGTGAGTTAAGCTAATACGATGCTAGCAGTTCAAAAAAATACGACCCCTGCTTTGGCAAGTGACATATATGACTAATAGAATAATAATAGATAAATATAGATACATAATAGAAAGGCAGTTCAAGCAAAAATATTGTGAAGAAGAGCTATAAAAAGACCAAATAAGAACACACCAGAACATTTTCTAACACTGGCTAAAATAATTTCTATGTGAGCTATAACTTTAAATGAATTATTAACCTCTAGATATTTTTCACTACCTCTTTTCCCCACTAAACTACAGGTGGGGATAATCTTTCATAATTAAAGAACACTATTAACACTAATACCTAAAGAATACAAAATAAGTAAGAACACCATTTGCTCAAAAAGCATCTAACACTACAAATGCCTGAAACCTGCAAGGTGCAGTCTCGCAGCTAGCAAAATCAAGTATCACAGGGAAAAAGTAGTACAAAGGTTTTTTCTAGGAGAGAACTATGGGGCTTTTCTTCCCTTCCTGTAGCCCTAAGCAACGCTTGTAAGTTCAATCTACAAGAATCACACAGAGAGGACGGATATTTTGGTATTTTTAAGTGCAGAAAGAAGGTGTAGCATAAAAATGAGCTGTAGATATGTGAAAATGAAGTCTTCAGAAATACACGTACCAGCGTCTGCATGTTTTGCGAAACACAAAAAAGAATCCTTGTAACTGACTGACCACCATATTACCCATTAATTTTTAAAAAACTGACACCAGTGTTTTTGTTCCGAAAATAGTCATTTAAAACACCTTATGCTTCATTCAGATATTGGAGTATCTTTCTACTGTTACCCATACTCTAGAAGATTGACTATGTACTTACTGGACTGGAATGGTCATTAATTACCCCCACTGATCTTACAGAAGTAGGAATATACTTTTTTTGTTCTTCTTTGGCGTATTTCTTTGAACACAAAATAGCCCTGGGAACAGTCATCCTACCAGCAAAGTACAAAACCAGTATTTTTGGTCTTTCAGAAAACAGCGTATCAAGTAAGTGCCGTGCAGACAGCACTTGCTGCAACAGGGCCTGTGAAATCCACAGCAAAGGCAAATCACCTTCGTCTTTCAAGTAATGCCCAAATCAGGGGACCGCATACCCCTTGCTACTGTTTGCTTTGAAACAGATAGCGACGAAATCCCTCCTAAGGAGTAAAGCACCTTTCCAGAACAACGAGGTAGCCTGTTTACAGATTAGCACATGAACTCAGAGCTGATTAAAATGATTCCGCTTCTTACTTGCTCACGTGTTGTTTCTCAAGGAAAAAAACCCTTAAAACTTTCCCACTCAGTACTCCTAACTCTGTATCTTGGTACACATCAGGTTGGATTAATCTCACAATGTTTTGGACATGTATAAGTACAGACAAGTACAGAGTTTGTTCTCTCAACTCCCCTCCCTTAGAGTCAATGGAGAGAAACAAGCACTTTCAGGGAACGATTCATCACGTCCTAAAATAGCTATTTAAGACAAGCGTGACTCATCCGACCTATTTGCATTGACTAAAGGGAGTCTAGACAACTAGCTCAAATATAGACACCTACATGGTGGAGGATGTCCAAATCTGGGGAGACAAATCCTACCCATTGTGCTATCATTTTAAAACAGTCCAGTCCTCATCAAGGTGACATCGGTCTGCTAAAATTGCATGGCACAGTATGGGGGAACCTAGTTTCATTTCTGATCTGAGCATCGTCCCCACAAATAGCAAACAGATGGAAAGCCTACCAGTCACTACCGTTATTTCTATACTTTGAAAATAACCAAAGTTTGAAAAGAAGGAGGAAGAGACTAGAAACTTCATCCTGTGTTGTATCGTGAACTCTGGCTCTGTGGATGTACCAGATGCCATTTACGTGCACGGACTTTACAGCATGGACTGCTACCCCAGAAGCAGAGGAATACAGCAAATGTTTTTCGAAACAACTCTCTTCACACCAGTATTTGAAAATTCTCTGCCGATAATTTCTCTTACAATTTATTCCACGAATATTCCAAGGAGGTAATTTCTGTGAAGAAAATAAAAGAAGGTGCTGCATGTATAAATGACTGATTGAATCTTAGATCCACATAAAAAGTACCTAGACCCTCAGATGACAAGGCATGCTCCAGGGGACTTCTTATTCAAGAAGTTTATCCAAATTTAGCGTACGCAAGATCGGAGCTTATCTCTCACCCCACCGCTCCGCTTCACCCTAATAGGATGATAGGTTCCTCTGATAGGAACCAAGACGTCTGAGTTGTCATCTTACACGTAACGTCTCTTTCCTAGCGTCTGCTGATTCCAAAGATCCACTCTGATTCATCAGATCGTGATACGGGTGGACGGTTTGCAGCCATTTTTTTTTAGGCTATCGACTGTCTGTCACCTTTCTGAAAACCTATAAGCCTACTACTTGCCTAATGAAAAAAAATTAATTCATTAGATATGTAGGCAAATATCTCAAAAAATTATGCCAGCGCTTTTCCACCCCGTACTGACAAAAAAGACCAAACAAAATGAATGCATCTCCTATTTAAACCTTTATCACAATGTGCTATGTTAAGCAACTTGTCGTATGCCCTACATAGTTTCTTTTTGTTTATATGAAACTAATTATTTCTAAAGCTGCTCTCTCCTTAGAGCTACCGTACAATTATACTCGTATTTATACTGTGTGGCGAATCTTGGCAAATGTTTATTTTTTAGTGACAAATCACCTACAGTCTCAGAACAAAGCTATATCATGGTCACTGCATTTATGAGATACTGCGCTATGGTTTCTCAACATGTTACATTAATCATGGAATCTGGCTGCTGTCTCAAGAAATGATGTTTCAAGTCTTGACAACTGAGACATTAACAAGCTTTGCCGCTGTGCACATTTCTATTTAAACTGTGCTCCTGCCTAATCACTCTGCCCATTCAGAGAAATCTTGCTGCTGTCCGCTAGCGTTTTACAATGGAAAATCAATAATAACCCTCAGTTCTACATCTCTTTCCTTTTAAATAAGCTTTAAAACGCAGTGAGATGTCTTGAGATGATGATGATGATGAGAATAAATAATAATAATCCCCAAACAATAATTCTAAGAAACGTGGCATTTGCCTATTTTACAGGAAAACAGTGTTACCTTTAAAAATACATTCCTCAATACCTCAAGCACCTATGGCTGGCATGGAGATATTTTATTCTCCAGGACTAACTTTAACTATATGATAATCCTTCCTCAGCTTGTCTTTTCTCACCATGCCGTATTTACATCTTTTTCCTGCGTCTATGGCAGCATATTAAAACCTATCAAGTTTACCGGCTAAGAAATCAGTATTTTTCTTGTTTGTAATTATCATGTATACCGATATTTATAATTGCTACTTAACAACAAACAGAGAGTGAATTCTATTTCACACTACACAGAGCTTACCCTGTAGACTATTTTGGTTCCCACCTTTCTACGACTGTGCTGTCACGAAATAGCTGTCAGGTACAGGCATTCATCCAGCTGATTTGTGGAGCACTTCTCATTCCCCAGACACTTCTGACATATGGCAACTGCACGTGCCCCTCACCACCACCTCCCATCCTAAACTTTGTAGTCCGACTTCAGCATCTAATTTTTTTCTTCTAAATTCTCAAATTTGCTCTTTGAAAACACTGACTCGCATTCTCTTGTGATGTAATTTAAAAATCGTAATCACTTGGGCCTATATCGACGTCTCTGGCAAGCCCAGTAACCCCCACGTAATTTACCAAAAAAGTCTCAGCAGTATTAACTTCCACTGATTTTTCAATATTGCTCACCGCTAGTGAAAATGACTCATTACTGAGCTGTTGTAGCAGTTATCTTCTTTCTGGTGAGCCTAAGTCTGCCGATGGACACAACTCTTGACAGCCTCTTCACAGTAATATTACAGAGATCTCTACACAGATCGTTAGAGCTACCCCAAGAAAATTCCCCTTCAAAATGACGTTAGCACAAACACATCTTCTGTTAGCCACACCAGCGGTTTTTACCCCCATAGCCTATCACGTTCCCAATGTCTTCTCTCAGCACTTAAGTTCTTTTGACTTGTACCTGAATTCATCCTGTTGTTGGTAGACAATAAATACTTTTGGTCTTTCTGAATTTTCTCCGACCATGGGACCGCTGATTGCTATTAAACGTGCAGCTACAGAAAACAGAGCGTATCATGGCCGTTTCTAAAATTGTATTACACCAGAATCGTACGCTTTTAAAACTAAGTTGAGGATGGGTGAGGCTATGGGGACTTGACAGTTTCTCTGGTCACTAAACTTAGTTGTTTATCGAAATTAACTGTTATTGGGATGAAGTTATTTTGAAGCATCAGCATAAAAAAATACAAGCAAGCCCGGTGCATATTCAGATACCCGGTTAACTTCTGCTGTTTTGCCTACTAGCATTTTGGCAAACTCTAGATTTCTAATCTGTAAATTATTTAAACAAAACTGAGTTGGTAGGCTCACTACCAGATGTAGTAGTTCCATCATGTCTCCACCAAGTAGCTTTATCAGAATAGTTTCACCTAATACTTTTCCTGCCTCATAGCAGATGGTTGTTTAATTTGATTGTTGTTGCATTCCTTAAACTGAGTTTCTACCTGCACTTTTCAGTAGGATTTTTGAGAAGTTGATTTTGTGGAACAAAGTGGCAAAGAAGTGTGCTTGTTTCTGAAGTCACAGAATGAACAGCATAAATACCAGACTGTTCCCTTTCTTAAAATGTCGCTGTATATATGTACTATGCCATTTCTGCACCACACTCTTTCAGGGAAACTAAAATCTACTTTTTTCAAGGATCGTGGTATTACCTGAGGTGCCTCTGTTCCTAAATTTGCTAATAAAATTAGTAATTAACATCTCTGTTTAAACATTTACAGTGGTCTTAGCACTATTAACTACCCAATGAAGCAGGAAACGTGAGGCTGCTAGCATTCAAATCTGAAAACGCTGGGTACATAATAGATTTTCTGGGGACATACAGTGCAGATGGAGTAAAAGCCTTACGGCACGTGTTACTGATCTCTTTGAAAGTTATACAGGCCTATGTCTTTCCTATTAATTCCTCTATGCCTTTAGGTTCTGCGCAGCTTGCGCTGTCGGTATTTGTAGTTCTAGTTTGATACATAGTCACCTATATATTGATATATACTATCCTGCTCCTCCGTCAGAACAAAGCTAATCTTTCAACGTTACCTGTCAACAGTCGTGACCAGAGACGGCCCATCATCTCGGGAACCGATTCCTCTCTCACATGCATTAGTTGCTCCTAGCAAAAATTCCACTCATATTTAAAATAAGGTTCAGGCCAATTACACCCAGCCCGTGTTTCCAAGGGCCCATCTGCACCTCACCTTTACCAGTGCACGCGCCCATTCTTAGTAGCAGTGCAACTACCCTAACGCACACAGGATACAAGGTGGGAATCCGGCAAGCGGAGCCTACAGACCTAGGAAGCCATTCCCTGTTTCAACTCACAAGGTTCCTCCATTCTAAAGAATTTCCGAGTTAATTTATAAACAAGAAATACACCTACCCAGGCCTTTTATGTTCTATCAGTATACAAGCTACGAACACAATGCCGTCTTCCTCTCATATTTAAACTGCTCAAACATCGTCTCCTCCCCCCAAAGTTTTCCTTTACAGTTATGTTAGGTCACAGTTATGTTTCCTTTACAGTTACAGTTAGGTCACTAATCGTCACAGGTCTCCTCCTAAGCAAAGCACGAAAATTTTCAGTTGCCATGAATCAATGCTGCAAGCTAACAGCTGTCACAGCAGCTTCAAGGTTGGTTTATCAATGGCGATGCTAAAGAAAGTAACTTGATGACATACCTAAACAGGACAGGTAATTAATCCAGAGACCCTACCCAGGATCCAAGCCGGGGCGAGAGTGAAATCTATCTCCAAGTTGAAAACTACTGCAAAGATTACCTCTGCAAGATGCAACTTTCTGAAACACGTACCTATTTATCTGCTGTTACAGCTGATGACAATGTTTTTACAATTCATAAAACCTGGCCAAGAAATAAATCTCTAAAAAAAAAACAAAACTCCATACTTTTGTAAACCCTAAGAAAGATCATTCCTAGATCAGACAGATCACAGTATTGACCTTTTGTGTGCTACTGTCAGATGATGGGGAGGGAAGAGGAGGAGAGATAAAAGAGATCACCTGAACAGATGAGTCTCTCAACTTACACAGTACAGAGGAAGGAGTGGAGTGGGAGAGCTCAGACTCAAGCGAATGACTCTCCGAGTTTGCATTTTTCGTGGACTTGCCCGCTGAATTGATGGAAAGAAACACAACATATGAACAAACAAAGATGAAGAGGTAGAGTGTGATCAGAATCCTCAGCAGGCACCGGCAGCAGGAGCGGCCGCTGGGGCACGGCACGGGTGGTGACCAGTGAGATGAAGAAGCAATGGAAGAGGAGGAGTGGTGGGTGGAACATAACCTCTCCATGTCACCCTCCTTTGTGAGAGCTGTATGAGGGCCAAGTAGATGTGAAAGAAGAAGAGAAGGCCAAAAGAAAAATAACGATAATTTAATTACAAGCAACAAGCACTTACAAAATCTTTGAGCACACAAACAATGTTAACGATGTACTTTTGGGAGGCGGTGTGGGTGCCAAAAAACAGTTGTAAAGGTCGTAACCATAAATGATTCTGTTCAGAAGCCAGCGCAGATTTATCTCTCTAGCCAGTACTGAGATATACAGGGTTTTGAAAGCGTTTTTAAAAAAAAATGTGCTTAGAAATTCAGAGGTTTTTCTTCAGGAAAGTATGTTCCAAATGGATTAGTTTAAATTGATTTCTTTCTACTGCTAAATAAAATAAACCCAACAGGTATAAAATGAAATAAATTAGCAAAATAGATGAAAATACACGCCTCCTGAACGGTTAATGTTTTGAAGCGAGGTACCTTACAGATGTACTAATTAGCACAGATTAGCCAGAATTTAGCTAATCTGTACATGCCCTACAACTCTGCAATTTCTCCCATCGGGAATCATCATTCTTACTAGTGCTTTTATTAGTTCATTTCCAGGGGCAAAAAAATACCACGAGAAATCTAGATTTCCTGACCATGATACATTTAACAACTCAGCTTTATGAAAGTCTGTGTTCATTGCTGGCAAAAATAATGACGGTACTCTACAGCATTACTGAAAAAAACGCATCCATCTCCTATCAGAGATGCTGCCAAAAGAGCTCCAGTCTCATCACTACAGGAAGGAGAAATCCCACAAGCAGTCCCAGAAGAAAGCATTGCCTACGGTCCAGTTTTCGGTATGTTCTTTCTGTCCAGTCCTGTCCTTACGTATTTAGGGGGGATCACTGTCATGAAGATAAGCCCATGATCAATGGTTAATGTCAGAAATTTATATTAGCAAGGAACCTGAACTACAGCTTCAAGTAATTTCAGACTCAAATTCTAGAACTAGCTTATTCCTGGAATTATTAAAGCTCACTATTGTTTGCCAAACGCTGTTTCTAGTAAAAGAAATGTGTTCTAGTCCTAAAAGATGTAAAAGCATACTTAAACAAGACAAAGTTACAGAAACTAACATTTTCAATAAGTAAAAAAAATGAAAAGTAAGCCTGATTTTACTGTCTTCAAGTTAAAATACCTGCCTTCGAAAGTGAAAATGGGGTGAGATCCTGACATGAGGGGAGAATCCTGTATGCATTTCCTGACAGAAAGAGGTAAGAATCTGTTCCTAAAGACACATTTGTAATAGCTGATTTAAGACTTTTTGGTTTTTTTATTTTTAATTGCTACCTATCTTAAGGAATTTTAACATTTCTAGTACTTTGTACAGACATGCATATACACACATGCTCCCACAGGGCACATAAAACCACAACTGTGCTGGAGATGGTATATCCCACACAGACTCACACGATCCACACAACTTTGAAGAGCCAAATCAATAAAAAATAAGAAAACCACCTGATGCAGAGCTGAATGTTTTAAATACACATGGGCTGCTAGTCTGCACAAAGGAAGGAACCTTGTACCTGTTTGTGCCATCTATGCACGGTGTTAGAATAACAGGAGGAGGAATAAAGTGCGTAGACTGGACGCCTTTGCAAAGAAGAGTCATTCTGTGTGAGGTGCGGGTCATACTGCAATACTACAAAACGTATGCTAATACTACTTTTTGGCTACAGAGTGGCATTCCCATTTCCCTTCTCCTCCGCAGGAAAGAGCGCGCCTCTTCCCGTGTTGCACTCTGTGCTGTGAAAAAAAGTGAAAAGATCTTTAAGGTGCTTTATCACCTAAGGTGGGAAACATCCCTTCTAGATCTCAAATTTGGTGACAAGCATCATCTTGAGCATACGCATAAGCACCCAGACAGTCAGTAATCTGAGAGAATTCTCTCTGCTACCTCTGAAATCCATTCGTCCCTATTAGTATCTTATCTCCAGCTGCAGCCAGTAGCTGTTCCTGACAAGAGAACAGCTTTCTTACTGTTGTCCTAGAAAATCTACATCCAGAAGTCAAGTTTCGTGTGGGGAGAAAAGAGCTTTCCTGAGTGCCTTGCTAAAGCACGAAGCTTGAGCTTGTAATAGCCGTCAGGGTTGCAGGGCTGCCTATTCCCTGAATCATTCTAGAAATTAGACCCTAGGGGTACCGTTAGCTTTAATTTATAATAAAACAATCTGAAAAGCAGCCTCCGGTGGGAAGACTGGAAGTGTGAGAGGAATGCTAAGTGGTGAAAAACAAGCAAGCCTGCAAGCAATTAATGACAGGGAGACTATCTTTGTTTTTATAATAAACAGAAGATGAAATCCCTATACACTGGAATGAAATGCGCACCTGGTGGCTGGCGCACAGGGCAGCGGTACCGCCATGGGTTAGGCCATGGACCTGATGCCGGACCAGCTGCATCAGTGTGAGAGGCTCTGGTGATCATCCCAGACGCTGGCAGTCCAAACCGTCATTCCTGGTGGGGAGAAAGCATCCCACCTTCCCACCAAAGCAGGGGAAGAGCGAGACGACACTGCCTCCTCTTCTGCAAGCACAGTTAACACCTCTCAGATCCTCCTTCCGTACTCTCCAGAAAATACAGAATACAACACTCTTTCCGGAGTACCGCCTCGGCTCATCTTACCGGCTGATCCACTTCATGCCCTCTGTATCGCTATGATGTAGCAAGGAGGTCAGGAACTTACAAATAACAGAAAACTTCATCTGCTAAACATGTTACATCTGTCACTAAGCCACAGCAAAGAGAAGGACGCAACCAGCATCTTGCCTCTCAGACCTGTGATTACTGCAAAATCCGCTTTTCTGTTTTGGGAATAAAGTACATCGTGGCTATCCAATCTGCTCCTAACTGTGATATTACAGAATCATATAAAAGAATTTGGCCAAACATTTTCATCGTCGTTTTTCATATAATTGTATTCCTGAGACATAATTCTGTGCACTAAGCTTCAGACAGAATTTTACAAAAATCCTACTGTTATAACATCACGTTGTATCATCACGCCGAGGCCCTATAATTAAATTATTCATTTAATGAGGTTAGTTGCTAAACTACACATAATGGTTTCAAGGAAGAAATACAAAGTGTTATGAATAAAGGTAAATTACACTGTATTTTCCTCTGCATCGGCTGCGGATACCCGTAATTGTTCTCCAAGCCATTACTTTGCATTAACTCAAACCGCTATCACTAGCTTGTTATTTACAGTAAGTGGGTGCTGGCTGTTAACGCGCCCAAGACTCTGTTCAAGTGGAGGTGAAATGATTCACTGAAACTTTGAGAACAAAGCACGAACATCAGTGACTTAATTAGAGGTACCTGCAGCTCAGGCAGTAACGTCAGCCGCAATTTACAGCTGCATTGCTACTAGCAGTGGATAGAAAATGTTCTTTCCACCGAGGGAACACCGCCTGTGCAAAAGTAGAGAACACCACTGCAGCAGAGCAGGCGGCAGATACTAGCCCCTACACCAGCTGAGCTCCTCCGCCTCTCCAGAAGCGGCGCAGGGAGCAGCAGCAGAAACAGGGCGCTGGGCTCTGCCACGGGCTGGCTCTGCTCTCCTGTGCAAGCCTGAGCTGAGCTGCCACGACGCGAATGCCCCACCAATCTCACACGCCGCGCAATGTAAAATCTGCACTTTCAACACCGCGCTCCTCGGGCAGCCGCTACCAGCAGACTGTGCCTTCGTGCTTCGGCTATCAATTCCTCACCCTGGCAGTACTGACATTTCTATCAAACATGCATAGCGCCTGTTCTACCAGTCAGAAGCGAAGGTATTTCTGATAGAATTCTAACTACTTTATGTTTGACTCTCTCCTAAATTCTACAACGCTCCATGCTCTTCAGAGGCCAATGAAGCGGATTCGAGTCTGCATCCTAGGGCACAACTTTGCTAACACACGCTTTTAACGGTGACTGGGGCGTTGTACTACTTCCAACAAAAAGCAAACCCCGTATTACAACGGTTCACTAAGAACTCTCTTTTCTTTTCCGTTCTCCACATTTTTTTCTTTACTACATCCTCTTTGGCTTGCGTTTCACCTGTATGTATGACATTGTACTTTGAGGCTGAAAACCAGTCTTTTCCATGAACCGGAGATACACAAACCTAACACTCTTTTTTTTTTTTTAAACCCTTGTTTTAAAACACCTTATTAAACTAAGTATCACTAACATGAGAGTATAACATTTAGAGGGGAAAAAATTAAAACAAAATCAGTATCTGTGAAGTTACAGAACTGATTTTATAAAAAAATTATTGAATTTAGTTTTTTAAAGAATAAAAGAAGATTAAAATAAGCGTATGGGCAGAACAAAAGAGAAACATGAAAAAACGCTGGCATCTGAACAGAATAAAAATTAAAATGGTGACAGGGGGAAAAAAAAAAAAAAAAAGCAAACCCAAAACACAAATGCATACTAGAAGTACACAAACTAACTAAGAGTTACAAAGCACTGACTTACACATTTTTCATCTACTACTATTATTAGTGGAGCTAGTATCTTAGTTAATAAGCAGTAACTTTATATTCTTCATTCCAAAACATCATGGCAAACGGTGTTTGGGGAAATGAAAAGTCAAAGGTAAGTCTGAAGACATGTCAGAAGTAACACAGAAGAACATAGAAGTAATTTCTTTTAAACAAGGAAAAATAGTAGTCTTTCTTAAGATTCATTAGGAATTTCTGTTTAATGACCAAATGGAATACATTCACATAACTCATGTTACTGCTTCTTCAAATATTTCAAGCTTAAAATCGTACCTTTCACATCCTCATCTTCAATGGTTGTATTGGAACTCTCTGTCGATTCCTGTTGAGAGGTAAATGTAAGTAGAACGTATAAAACAAGCCAAGCCTTATTTGCGTGCCTTTGAGAATTACAGTTAGTTACAGACATCATGCAAAGCCTTGAAGCAGGGTGGGATGTAATTCACAAACAAATGGTCACACACACCGATTAAGACATTTCCACCTGCAACTGATGCCAAACGTTGCCATTCTCTACAGTAGGGAAAATAAATACATTTCCTGCTGTCTAATGCTTTTACATCACAGGAATGTAAAGGAAACTTTTTTTTTCTTTAACATCCAACTGTACAAAGTCCATCTGAAATGTTATATGAATTACCTCAGCCAAGTGGGAGAGCTTGCCATTTTAAGCTTAGTGATTAAACCAACTGTGCGAAGTAAGTCATTCCATTCCGACTTTTAAATATGCAGACTTCTGCATGCTACAGTTTACAACCGTTTTTCTGCTCATATGACTTATGCAATGTTATTAAACAAAACAAAATTTATTTTGTTATTAAACAAAATTAAAACACAGCAGTGGACAGGTATGGTTGGCCTCGATGATCTTAAAGGTCTTCCCCGACCAGATGATTCTACGACTCTAAAGTGATTTTAAGAATATCGGACCAGATTCTGCCATTTTTACACCGGCTCTGTGATAAAAAATTTTGTGAAGGAGACTGAGAATCGACAAATATATGATAACGACTTTGGCAAACTAAGGTATCTTTATAGTAGGATTTTTCAAACAACCAGTCACGCCGAGGAATGACTCACCTATCAGACAGTTTATACTTAAGCCACCACACTGTTAAAAAGGCAAGGATACTGTATCTCAGTCTTTCGTGAATTACCAGAAATGTGAAATATTATGGGCAAAGTCAACAGGGCACCGTCAAATCTAGTAGTTTTAGAAAGCCGGAAAGTTTTTAAACTTGATTTTTTTTTTACTTGTATACTTTCTTGAAAAGTAGAATCAATGTAATCATTTAATCAATGACTAAAATCAATGTAATTTTTCTTTTTTTAATTCACAGCTCAATAGCAAAAAAGATTAACTGGTCTATTTTCATCTGAGCGACAGAAGATAGGACTGGTACTGTATTTAACTCTTAAAAGGATTTTACAGTTAACTAATAAAAGGTAAATTTGACAGTGCCCTTTATTTACTGTGTCCTCACAAGGCTGAGCCGAAGGAATGTTCAAAACGGTTAATGCATTACTCAGACCTTAAAAAACCAAAACGTATGTGCATCCATAAATAAAACTACATGAATTAACTCACACACAAACAAAACCAACCAAGTCACCATGCTTCTCCTGAACTGGCTGGTGTTAGACGTTTCACTCTACACAGCTGTGTCATGCTCTATCACTTAAAATATTAGATCAAGTACTCATAAGTAAACAAAACCCCCACACAAATACAAGTTGCAAACACCATGCACAAGCTCACACGGCAGATGTAGCCTGTAATATTGAAGCATCCACTCCAGTTGCCATACTACAACGATCAGTCTTTCAGACAAATTTAGGAGCAACTCTCCGCATTAAGTGGTTTGCTTGTCTGCTGTGACCTTTTGGGACATTGCGTATCTTAATTGCTGCGATTATATTATAAAGTCAAGTAGATGTAGTCACGCCAATATTTTATCTGCGTTTTCTGGTCTTTAGTGGACTTCAGCGATAAAGATTAGACTAGTGTTCAAACACAGGCTGTTTGTTGCCTATGAGTTTTAAACTTGGGGAGCTGAAAAAGTAGTAATGTGAAAATAAAAGCTCTACGTTCGACAGATGCAAGGTACATAAAGGAATGGGATACACAAACACAATACACACCACCAGCACTTTCATGCTTGAGAAATGTCTGCATGCGTTATTTTTTCACTCAGATTCAATCCTCCTCATATGAAATAACCACAGGTAGTTAAGACTAGCTAAATGAAATGTCAATTCTTTAAGTCAACACTCTAAACAGTGAAATTTTTGCTGAAGAGTAAAATTCTTTCCAGGAAACCTAGGAACATGTGTTATATGTAAATGATGATAATTTCCTGGCCCTTTTCAAGTCCATGCATGAAAAAAACAAAACAAAACACGTTTTAGGAGTCAGCTGCCAAACGCAAACACCACAATACGCAAGAAAAAGAAAAGAGCACAAAGAAAACGTATAAAAATCAAAAGACCTCTTCGTCACTTGAAATGTTAAGAAGTTTTTTGAAACTGCTCAGTGATGTTATGGAAGAAAACCACAGTCCTGTGCAAAAGACACGTCACAACATGGTGTATAAGCATGCCGAAAGACAGCAGATGGGATAAACTGAAACGACATCTTTATCGAAGGTGACAACTGCATGTAAAACTCGTCAGTATAATCTCACCACACCCTGAGAACAGCGCTCTTTGGTTTTACTTAAGGCTGCAGCATTTTTGGCTGAAAGGAGAGAGACGCCACGCTCCCCGAGCCCGGCTGCACAGGGTACTGAACTCTGCCAATTGCGACCGACTCCCCCAGGAGCCTCAGAAGCTCAGCAATCAGCAGGACGCACGTAGCAGACGAAGGCAGGTGAAAACGGGCTCAAGAGACACCAGGTGTAACAAATGCAGGAATGAGGTTTTCCTTGATAAACTCCTGGAATGGCCCTACTTTGCTGTGGAAGAGTGGATGAAATGTGTGGTGTGGAAAAGCAAGATGGAGTTGATTCTTTCTGAATACCTTATTTCCATCAGGGTTGTGGATTACTGTAGTTTGGGGCTCCTGAGCGAGAACAAAATAAAGAGAAAGAGAGTTCCCATTGGTAAATACATTCTCATTAGCGTGAGGGAGAGCGAGAAGAGCCAGCTCACAAATGCTGAACACTGACATAGAGCTAAACCAAAAGTTAAATGTTGCCCGAGGGCGAAACTGGATGTCTCTAATAGAGATTTCCTCAACAGCAAGCCAGCAAAAACGACCATCTCACCTAAAGCAGCAGCATGCAGAGACCTTATTCATGACCAATGCGTACAGGGCTTTGAAGCTCTGGAGACCTGCAGAGGCTCTCTTTTGCACAAGGGCATACTAAATGCTTTGCGCGTTTTCCTGCCCGAGCCAGGCCAGACAAGGCGGCCAGAAACCACCTCTTTTCTTTAAGCATGTTTGCTTGTGTCAGCACTAAGTGAGCAAATAAAAATACAGATGGATCAAGAGGGATTAAGGACGAGTTAACTACCTCTGAACACTACCTCTGTTTTGGAAGACGTAGATTACTACTAATTGCTGCCCTGGCAGAACAGCATAAAAGTAAGCGAGAGAGATCTTTGCATCATTTTAAAGTGTAATTTCCCCACATCCTTTTCCCTTAGAAAAAGATTAAATAATCTCCAAAATGGCAGTTAGCCAGCATACTTTCAGCATGGACTATTGTGCATGGCTATATCTGGGAACAGACTGCCATATACTCATGCATGAAACCTGTTAACCGGTCCTTAGAAATTACTTTGCTTCAGGGCCAGCTGCACAAAAAAAATTCAGAGAAAAAAAATCTCTCCTGATGCCTGTGAATTATCCACATTTTCAAAGCTATATATGCAGGCATACGGGAAACAATACCTCACAAAATTGGGTGGCATTTATTTTTGTGAGCCCTGTGATACACGTATGCCTAAGAAATAGGAGCTACTCATAAAAGCAAGGCTGCAATAGAAACATTCGTGAACAGCACTCTGATTAGCAATATGTTCCTAACACAGCTTATTAATGAGTAATGTCTCCTGCGGGTTTAAATGTACGAGAAACAAGCAAAAATGTTTAGCACTAGATGCCTCTTGATCCCAGTGAAGACTTGCAAAGTCCTGCTGAGTTTTAGGAAATATGGAATGACAATCTGAATAAGGTCTATTTTATGGTAGCCCAGCAACAATCCTGTTAGCTCTCCTTGATATCAATACTTATACTATGACAAAGCAGAGAAAATAACAGAGCTGCTTTTTTTCGGGTTGGGTTTTTTTTTTTTGGTGCAAAGGTTAGCATTAAAAAGATGGAAACAGTCATCAGGCAAAGAGCTAAGAGCAACATAAAGCGCATTCTACTCACTTTCTGGCACAGCATGCAAAAAATTCAACTACAGTTACAAATGCTATGACTCTACCGCATCCAGCTTCCATGTAACATTTTCTATTAATAAACACGCTCTAATGGACTTCCTCACAAAAAAAAAAAAGGAAAAAAAAAAAAAAAGCATAATTCAAACAGAAAGTTTTTCCAAACCCTGTTTTTAGAAAGCAAAGAGAATAAATGCATGAAAAAGCAAAAAAGAAAGAAGAACAAACAGAAGACAGTCAAAAACTTCAAGATAGCATGAGAAGGAGGATTGCAGGTATACCAGCGCCGGGGTAGGAATATTTTCCTTGGGGCTGGTTACCACGTTCGTTTTGTTGTTTATCTGTAGGTATGCAGAAAATAGAAACAGACAGGCCTTAGAACTCGCGGTAGGCACGGTATCTATATCTCTCTGTATAGAACATCTATATACAGATATAGATATCTATATATAGATATAGATATGGAAATAAAGAATCACAGAAAGATGAACTTATGAACTTGAGAGAAGACTAACAATAGATCCGATTGCTAGCTGCAACTCCTCCAAACATGCTAGCTACGGGTTTTCAGATGCACTACATGAAGGGCTATATAAGGTACAGAGGACTTCAGCTGTGACACTTAAAGAACAGAGAGCCTTTAAGTAGCAGCTAATCACATGTAAGAAGAATAAAGAACTAATATGGGTTTGAAGAAAGTCCTAAATAGCCATTGCGATTTCTTGACATGCAGCAGTATTAAATAATCGCACCCAGTTGTTCTTTATTTCTAATTACTTATCACTACCGTAAATAACATTTGATTATTCATAGCTCTCCAGAAATCGATAGATTTGTTCTACTGGCTTCTGGGAACAGATCTGAACAAATATAACTGATTCCAGATCTGATTAAATACGACTGACACTAGGAAGAGACTGGTGCCCCTTTAGCTTCTTTTGTTTTAATTTAGACAAAAATAAATGGCAGCTGTGATCTTCTGCAGTCTCAAGAATCCTGCGGTAACCGTGTTATCTGCCTTTCGATTTTGGTACTAGAACCTGAAAGTGTGAGGTTTCACACTATAGTATCTGTAGTTTTACTCCACGAATCAGCACGTTTATCTGCTTAACTTTACATGTAGGCCATCGTGTTAATTCTTAAGCTTAGCACAGTCCTACACCTTTACAAGACTGTTGGCTTTCACTTCTACAAAATTTGAACTCAAACTGTTTAGCAGTAAGTTTAAAGGTGTCTGATTCTTTAAATCCATTTTTAAGATTCAGCTTTCATAAATACTGTGGTATGAAAAGAACAGAAATACTAAAAATAATGTACCGAGCCACTTTTGACATGCACTAAGAAGCAAGATTAAAGTATAATAAAGCTACTTTGAAAAATGTCTTTTTTTTCTTTAACAATAATTTGGAAAAAAAATAATTACAGACATTTTGGTCAGGTCTAATTTTAACAAGAGCAGTCCAAAGCAGCATGCAGAACTGGGTGTATAGATACATATTGTCTGGAAAGACTCTGATCCACACACAAAAAAAAAGTTCTGCTGAACCTTCTAGTCACAGTACTTAACAATAAATGCTCAAAACAAAGGAAAAAAGTCCAAAATTGTTTCATTAGTGGATTAGTGTAAAAATGTAATTAACTTCTTCATTTCGAGAAACAATCTCCAGCAATTTTGGGGTCGATATTTGGTGTTTTCTTTCTTCTAAAAGGAAAGCCTTTCTACATCAATTAGAAAATGGCGATATGCCAAGTACCATATATGAAAAAGCATAAAGAAAGAGGAAGTCCCAGAACAGTGGACCAAGCTGAGCTGCGTATGAAACATCTGACTTCTGACTTAAACTTCCCGATGACTCTCTAGTCTCAGATGAAGCCTTCAGCTTCTCAGCCACGCAGGCTGACGTTGAAGCGTTGGCTGTGCCAAGGCTTTGCTAAATGCGAGCCTTCAGAAGTTAGCACCACCGGGGGAAATTCCCTGAACTGCATGTCCTCAGCTGGTTTTGATGATTGTTTTACTTTGGTAGAGGTGCGGCAGCTGACTTGATGGCTGCAGGAATTAAGCCTGCAGCTGAACTGAATCTTACTTTGGCTATGCCTAGATCACGGAAATGTCAACAGGATTTGCATTAATTAATTACAGACTGCAAATTTCCTTATCTTACCCAGCATTTAACTGGATTTGAAGACTATAAAGCAGTCTCGTTAATTAACGTCACGGAACTTTATTTCGACACTAAATGTTATGTAGTAATATTTGTGATAGGCACCATCCTTATACATATAGATTAATTTCCTTTGATTTAAAAACAAAGTTCACAGTGCTCTACAGCAGGAGGATGAGAAACAGGTTTTTCTTTTTTTAACAATGATCTTTCTACAGAACCTGTCATTAAGAGAAAATACGAGGCCTTATTGAGTTCCAAGTGCTTATTTATGCCCCAACTTGGCCTAGTTACGGCCAAATAAATTTCATTTATCTCTTCACAGCTACAGCCATAAGTTGCAGGAGTGTCTGAACTCGAGACGGGGAGAGAATAAATACATTCTCTATACATAAATGCATAAAGTCGTTCATGGGGAGACATAAGTATTAGCAAGTATTTTTATATCAACTAACTTTGATATTTATGGGACTGTGAGGTGGGCAAAACCTGAACTCCTTACTCAGGAAAAAAACTTTTAAAAAAACCCCAACCACTTCAGTAAGTCAATGTTCTGTAGGAGAACTGTGGAATAATGAGAACACGTACAACGCTGCTTGACGGCATACTAAATCTTCCAAAACAAGAGAAAACTCTCATATCGAGTTGTGTATCTATGAGTTGATATTCTTATGACAGTGTAGTCATCAAGAGACTAAGAATAAAAAGGCCCTAACAAAAGGCAGATAGACATGAAGCAAAAACATGAGGAAAGAAATGAAGATTTCACAAGATTTCATACAGTCCTATTCAGTAGTAGCTTAATACAAAAAACAAAGTGATATGCCAAATGAATGCTTGTTGTTGAATACATAATGAAAACGGGTTAATCAAATTTCAGTTCCAATTTTGCCTGAGTAAGGAGAGCAGGCTTGGGTCCATACTCCCTTGGTGAAAGTCCTATAAAAATAAACAATATTCATTACAGCTACTGCTGAAAACTGCAGGAAACATATTCAAAACTTCTTACAAGATATCGAGAATACAGCGTTCATTAGTAAAAGGAGAAAGAGGTAATGTCATTCAAAATAGTTATTTCTTCTGTGTAAACAGAACTTGGTAAAACTTCTTGAAACTTGGAGAGAAAACAGCAATAAGCCTGTACACTTTCTCTCTCTCATAGAACACATACACGTGCTTTTATTAATAGATGAACACACACGGTGTATTTTGCGTATATTTTTGACAGCAAGGGGAAATGATTCCAAAAGGAGTAAAATATTTTCATACGAAACAGTTATTCTGAAGTTGCATTATGCTTACGTGGTGACCTTGTATTTGTCGCGAAGAAGGAAAACTTTTTTACTAACGCATCGCTTGTCAAAAGCCACTCTCTCAGGTCTGACAGCAGTGCAGGACAGACACACACAAATGCTCCGAACAGCTGGGCATGATGGTAGAATCAGTATTGGTCTTTTTTCAATAAATTATAAAAGCATTTTAAGAAACAAAACCTGTATCTTGGGACTTAAGTCTTTCACACAGTACTTCTGTAACAAAAAGTTAAAAGCACGCCTGGTGTTTGGGGTACTAAAAATATCCCCGCCGCACCTTTCTGGTGACCCTCATTTGGACACTGCTACCACTGATCCTCTGTCACTGGAATTCTACATTCACCCAAAGAACAGACTATTTACCTACATATAACTATATATAAACTATATATTGGCTATATAACTACATGTCTGCTCAGACCTGACCAGCGATTTTTTGCTTTTCAAGGAGACTTGTACTTCCCAGTGAAAGGTGTGGATGAGGGATATTTGCCTTCTCTCTGCCGGCAGCAGCGACAGAAGCTGGCTGGGACATCACAGCTGATCATCACGCACGTCTCAAAAGTCACATTCGGAAGCGCAATAAACAGGAATGGAGTAAGTTGCTGCGGGGGATCACAGAAGCCAAATGAACGCAAGACTGCAGAGTAGGTTGAGGAGGAAGAAAAGTTATCGAGACTGCCTGTCCGTTGGGACATCTTGTGACACGGCCCTGAGCTGTGAAGGACGTTAGCTGGGAAACTGTAGTATGGAAAGGCTGTGAAATTGTTGTTTTTACTCCTGAGCATTTAGCGTGGCATCTTGGTCTACAGCGGCTCAATTAAAGCGATACCGTTCCACTGCGCGACGTGGCTTGTGTTACACTTCAGGATGTTAATACTATTAGCTTTTAAAATAAGGAGGTTTTAAAAATTAATAGGAGGCTGTTGTGAGATTACTGTTTTGTTACTATTTGTATTTACTAAGGACAGCTGCATTGGCCAATGTTACATCTACTTTTTTTGTTTCGTATGTCCCCAGGTTAAAAAAAAACATAAAAAACTTGCTTGAAAGAACTGCAGAACAATTCACTGTGGATGGCATATAGCAACTGCAGGCTTAAAATTCACAAGGTTGTACTTTAAAGTCTTGCAGCTTCTCACAGTATGTTAACAAAACTAAATGCAACTGTTTGGTTTCTAAGTGTGAACGTTTCACAGGAGGAAAAAAAAAAAAATCTTGTCGATAAAGATCCTCACCATCATCTGAACACTCGAACTGGACTTCCTTTTCTGAATTGACCAGTCAGAGAGAAAGGAAAAGAAGAAAATGTGACTGGTTGGATTTAAAGTATCAATGCATGGAGTACAGTATATTTCTGGTTTGGCTTTTTTTTTTTTTAAATTCAAAGAAAAAGACAGCTTAAGCTGTAGGAAGGGGTGGAAAAATGCTATGGAGTATATAGTATCGCAATAACAGAAATGACAAAAATAGACACCCCCAGATGTAAATTTACTCCCTTTGCTCCACATGACCATGCAGACAAACAGCAGACACATAAAATGTGCTGAAAAACCAACGTATCAAATCCCAACAGTGTAATTTAGGCAAAATTTTGGCAACAATTGTTTCCAGTATTATAATCAAAATTGAGATATAACAAATACCATTGTAGACCTGTAGGAGGAATGATATTTTAGAAGGAAAAGCTGGTCAGATAGAGGTACATAAAATTTATATATTCCACAATGAAACACGTTAAGGGTTTTCCACAGGAATGACAGAAGAGTACTGATTGTGTGCTTCTCCATATAACTAGGATATCTACTACTTGGCAGTGAGAAGCATTGAAATTGTAGTGTACTCACTTCATTTTAAGTCAGTCTCATGATTTTTTTGATAGGAAAAGTATGCATATGTGGGAGAACAGGAACAAATACACTATGAATCTGGCATTTAAGTATACAATGTTTTGTTAAAGTAAAAAGTTAAGATTAAATAGGAAACTAAAATTCAGGTCAAAGACACACTTCTGAGTAAACACACAGAGCACAGAAGAATATCTTTTGAATCATAACGAAAGCTTGAGGCACTTATTTTAGTCTTCAGAAGTCCTCCGAGAAAAGAAATAAAATATTTTTCATTGCTGAGTGATTTTTTTTTTTCTGTCTGTTTTTCAAAGTATTTATCCAGAATGTTCATTTGTGAAGCATCTCTCCTCCTGCAGGATCTGGTGACATGAGAATAGGAGCTCTAAATCATGTATGAAAGCTGCCAAAATGTTCCCTTCTTAGCAAGGTCTATTAGTCAGGATGAGCTGATTTGTTGAGATAGTAAACCCCTCAAGTTCTGCCAAATATAGCAAGTACATCTGGCAGAATACACTTCATGTGGAGCCAAGCCTACCAGTAACCTTTTGGTCTTCCATGAAATCTAATGAAAAGTCAAGGGGAAAGACGGAGGCAATAGAGCTGCAGATAAACACTGACACCTAAAAAGCTAACACGCCCACCACCAAACCATTATCTATATTGATAAGCTAATTAATAACATTGAGTCATTAATCACACATCCTTCATTAAAATAGCAAGAAAAGCATTTTCTCCAGCAGTTTTCTATCTTCCACTTCTTAAAAAGCTTGTTTTTCAAATATTTCTTTTATTCATTTTTTTAAGCTGCACCTACTAACTTTAACCACTTTAAATATATGGTAAGAAGCACTTACTAACAAATTCTATAAAGGAATGAAAAAAACAATTGTCAATTCTAAAAACTGGCAGAAGTTACAGATAGGTGGTGACTAATAAGATATATTTTAAAGCACATGTTTAACCTACCTTAACTCCATCCGGCTTTTTCAGTAAACTCTTGGCTGCTGTAAAACGAGACAAATAATTTCAGTGTCAGGTGGTTACCACTGAGGTCAACCAGCTGTGCAGCAAACCCCCACTGCCTCCCAGCTGCAGACACATTTTCAGCTTTTATTTCCTCCTTTTGTTGCTCTGAGTATAGGAAACGAAATATTTAAGAAACTACAAATACTTCAGGTTATCATACATCGCTTTTTCCACTGATTAAAGCTGCAGGTTAACCGTACTTATACAAGGAGAGACCTCCTTGGGTGGCAGAGAGGAAATGGAAGCAGGGTGAGCGTCAATGAAGCAGCTTTGGATATGGTCATTTTTTCAAGTGCAAGGGGTTTACCACTGTCGATGGGGCTGGTTTGATACGACTATGAAAAAAGTACTGTTCTCGTGGCAGGGACTTGGATCAGGTGTCTGTCGAGCCCACTGGCATCTTAGTGATGTTATTAATATGACAGTGACATAAAAGCAACCAGTATCAGATCTATAAGGTACCTACGGAGCATAGCGGGGTACAGTATCAGTTATTCCACCTAACGAGAAGTCAACTGGGCTTTAAAAAAGCACCTCTGAGCAATGGTTCTTTGGGGATTTCCCACCATGACAGCATCAGTCACCTTGCGTGAAAGGCCAGGGAAGTTGCAAATACGAAAGGAAGAACAATCTACTAGCAAAGTGGTGTTTTGGAGGAGTGCTTCCTAGGAGTTAATAGTAACAAATGGCAGGCTTGGCTTCAACTTCTAATGAAGAAAACCTGTTATTTTCCAAATCGTGTTGCAGACTGATCAAATTTCTTCAAAGCGGTGGGGACTGTCGGGCAAAATTTCACTCGCCATAACGTTATCCATGTGTGAGGCTTTAAATTCCACCACTTAAAACCGGCACCAAGAACGGGGCCAAATCATTCCAAATGACTAAATTTGGAGGGCTAATGTGCAAACAAGCGCACGGCAGCTCCGAACCTGGAAACATTTGCAGCAGAAATACATGCTGGGTGACCTACCAAATTCAAATAAACTATTCACTAAAGCGTAAATGCTTCGTGACTCACTGCCAAAGTCTTGAAGAATAATAAATTACAAAACAAGCCTGGCGTTCTTTGGTTTTATTGTTGTTTATGACTCAATCTTCCTATCAGAAAGTGTATCACGGCTTAGGCTGTAAGCAACGGCTGTTCTCTATATGCTGTTTTGCTTAGAAGTAGGAAGCCTTCTTGAAAGGGAAACGCTGCAGCTAACAATCTGGCATAATCAAAGGGAGACAGTCCTGCCACGGAGCTCCCATCATTACCGGCATCCTTCTCTTTAGAAAAAAAAAAATAACCCCAAACAACTGGACCTTGCAAGCCTAAGGTTGCTTAAACTAGCTGAGGATATTGGAGTTATTGAGTATGTGGTTTAAACTTGAAGTTCATTTTTGTATTTGTGGCTTATTCTCCAGCTACACCTGCATTAAGCGCTCACCGAGCTCTGGTTCAGAGTACAGAAAATGTAAGATCACCTTGGAAACTGTACAGAAGTAAGTAATGTCCGTTATTGTGTTGCTTACATTAAAAAAAGTGGAAAGTGAAGCCAGCTTAATGTTTATAATTTCATTAATGTGTCAGCCCTCCAAATGCAGTTTATTAATTATGGACATCAGCCTACCATTAAAACACTCACAAAGCCCATGATTTACATCTAAAATGACCAAAAATAAATTTGTATGTATTATGCAACAGGACCACTGCATGTTTTTATTGACAGAAACATGTAAATTAATATTGAAAATAAATTGGGTTATATATATTTTTGAGGTAGGATACATCCTGTCGCAAATCTAATGAAAAGATTAGGACCTGATGGAACATGGCCTTAGGTTTTACACTACCACAAATATTGCGGGCACTCCATTATCTTCAGGAATTTGTTTAGGGAAAGCGAAGGGGAGGAGCTATTTCTAAAACCTAAGGCCAAAAAACCCAGAAGTTCGTTGCTTTCGAAGCCTGTTTTATACCGCTAGCCCTTACAAAAACACAGGAAAACAGAAATGAATTCTTATAGGCTGCTGTTCGTAACAAACTAGGTCCTTTTGCTAAATTGGTGTGTAAAACTTCCGAGTTCTTTTAATGCTTAACAAACACTACACGTTACACGTAAGCAATTAAATGAAAGCCAGTAAAATGAGGGCACCAAAAGCAATAACTACAAGTATTGTGTTATGGCACTGCCAGCGTGTCCTTTGAAATGTGCCTACTATGGATTATTATGCAGTATTTTATGTTACAGGACATATTCCATACTCAACTGCCTTTGTTGGTTTTGGCTTGGAATGTATTTTTAATAATATTTTGATACATCCTTCTTTAAGCACAGATACTGCATACAAATCAAATATTTAAAGAATCTGCAGTAGCAAAGCAATTAGCATATTCTCAATTAAGCCCACAATGAAAGATTTCTAGCAACTACAAGCAACAGCTATAAATAAAACCTAAGGCAGCGCTACTAGGCCAGAAAGCAGACAGAAAAGAAATGGTGTTGTGACAACATGTAGAAATTAAAAGTGATTTAGGACAAACAGCAATTTTGATTTAGAAGAGAAAAAAGATGTTCCTTTCACGTGCTGAGGGTCTTACCTCACAAGAAATATACATTCCACATAAAAGGAAGAAAGAAAAAGGAAAATAAAACACTTTTATAACCACATCGTTATGGACAAATGACCTTCAAAAGCATGCTTTGCAATGAAATACAATGAATAAACAACTTGAAAAAATAAAATATCATCAAGGAAAAATATGGGTCATTACGGTGTAAAACAGAGATGATAGGTGAAAAAAATCCAAAACAAAGCCAAAAACCCTGTTTGCTTTTCATGTTGAAATACTATTTAAAAATTACTTCAGTTCTTTTTGGTTCATGAAAGCTGAAATTGACCCTTACATATATAGACAGTGACCGTTATGAGAAGTGATGAGAAATGATATATTGGTTTGATAGTTCATAATAATTCATTTTTACAAGATACGCAGCCTACAGCATTCCATTAAAATGAATTGGCAGATACTGGCAATTCATTAAGCATTAACCAAATGTAATTTACATAAATGTAGTCTTCTGTGTTATAGGTGTGTACTAAACATAGGAGCTTAACTAAGAAAAAAAGCTCTATTTCAAGTACTATACAAATTGAACAAGTTGTTCTTGCATTCATGATTATGTAATTTAGTTTGGACGATTCAGTGCTTATTAGCATTCAAAACATGCCCAAAGCACTATTATGTTTTTGTGCGTAAATTAATTTATGCTACACTCCAACAGTTACATCACAGAGTAGGAGGATATGTACAATTACTAAATTGGCGTTCTTTTTCACTATTCACTTGAAATCTCAAATGGCAAAGTGAAAAATTCAGCATAGCATCAACATTTTGGCAATATTACTATTGAGGACAATTCTAACTCTACTAACAGCAAACTTATTTTAGCTTCTGCTATTAAAATTTGTTTAGCATAAAGATCTAAATCTCCAGGGATATCACTACATAATTATTTCATAAAGGGGAAACATCTCTTGTTATATCAAGCTAGGCATTAGAAGAAAAGGAAAAGAAGGACTCATTTTACTACGTTTCTTACTCCTTAGCAAAACCATAAAGAATGAACGTGGGTTTTTTCATTTTTTTTTTTTTTTTTTAAAAATACAGGATGCAACAGACATGTCAGGTATATAAATGGAATGTATAAATATCTCAGGAATATAAATTAAATATTAATTTAAATTAATGAAATATAAATTCCAGACCTGGAATGACATCTCAGGTATGTAAAAATCAGTAAGTTTTTAAATGTTGTTTGGTGATACTTATGAATGTGGAGCTGCATGTGTTATTTTCTATTTTCCTCCACCAAAGGAAAACAGGAAAACACTGTCTGCCTTTTGACCGACAACACTGAAAGAGTAAAGAGAAGGAACTCACATTCCACTGAAAAATTAGACTGTCAGCTACAAGAGATTCTACTTGACCCAAACAGTTTAAATTCTTGTTTGCTTCTGCAAAGGAAACAACTTAAGATCTATCACATTTAGGTGCTCCTGAATAACAAAGATCTTTCTGTACTAATGGATCCTAGTTAGATCTTAGTCATCACAGACATCAAAAGATAAAGACCATATTAATCTGGAGCTCAATGAACATACCTGAGAAATTTCTGGTAGCCAGCATAGTTGTCAAAATGGCCCCCTGCGTACACATACATTTTCTCAAATTAGCATCACACTTGTGTAAAATTCTGAATGCGAACATGACACAACAAAAAGGAACACACACGCGTAAATTACATCAAGTACTGAATTCACCCTGAAAGAACAGAGAGTCTGTGCGTTACCTATCACATGTGATGCCATGAGTGCATAAACTGTAATTTAATCTTAATTACACACCTATCAGCAACCCTGATAATCTCAAATATTTACCAACTGTGAGTACGTAATGCACAAACTGTGAGTGCTCACAGGCACGGTAATTATCAGCAAAATACAGAGCGGAATATGAAGTAGACTTTACTCATGTGCTTAGATTCCTTTTGAGGTAGGAAGAGGAGTTTATTTGTAATGTGGTAATTAGAAAAGTTCACATCTGCAGAGTTATCTTGTCTGGTCAGGAGAAAACAAGGGATAACCTTAAGCATTTTCCTTCAATGAATTAAATGAAGATGATTGTTATTATTTTGAATCCAATAAAATGATGCTATGTTCTATTCGCTTTCATGAAAAGTTTAAGATCCTCAGGCCAAAAGCTAACCATCTATCAAGTAGTTCATTTAAGCATAATATTCAATAAAAAATGCGCTTAGGGACCATTTCTTTTGCACACGAAACAGAAGCCAACATTGTTTTATCTTTCCAAAATTAGCTACTCAACCTTGCAAAAGTTTTCATTCTTACCTTTAGTTTTCTTCTTGCATTGAATTTCTTCAAGCAATCTACGGTCTCTTGTCTGTGCATCATAGAGGCAACAGTAGAACGTTGCTAAGAGAAGAAGAAAAGAATCATTTTAATGCACCAGCCAGACATCTAGCATTTTAGTTACTCTACAACATACATATTACAACCCACATGGTCCAAAACTTAGGCCTTTAATTTCTACCCTGGCTATCCCTTTGTGCACTTTTCTACATATTTGGAAAATTTCCAAATCAACAAAACCAAGGTCTTATTTTACTCAGCCTTTTCCACATGTAAAGTCCTCTTGGAAGAAACAGCGACTGAGGAAAACCCAAAATCTTAGAACCTGGGTTATGCAGTATAAACATAGTCGAAGTAATATACTGAATTATGCTTTTGGAAAGTATGTTTTAAAACGAGAAGGAAACTCTTCTTTAGCATTAGTGGCATTAGGTGAGGTACAGCAGCAGGAAATATTTCAGAGAAAATTCAGCGGTGCCTGCATTTTCCCTGTGACTCATCTTTATTTGCATCACAATTTTAAAGGCAAGATAATGCAGCCTACTGGAATGAATAAAGAACTGGGAACCAGCTATGTGTCTCACCGTGACTTTCAAAGTATCAGCCCAGACTACCTGTGAAGTCAAGGTGTAGAACGTACTGAGAACTGGAAAATAGTCCTGGATCCAGTAACAGATAGGCAGCCTCTGCTACCTGCAAATAGACTTTTAAAAACTCCCTTAATTTCCTGCCTTTACATTTCATGCTTATCATAAAATGGTTATAGGGAAATGAAGATGTAAAGCATTATCTAACTCAAAGTTACTTTCCTGCACCTTTTTCTCCTCTGAGAATTTAAAATAACGCTCTCATTTTGGCAGTGAACTTCTGCACCACAAAGTCAAGGCAAAGGAGTTCATTTCTGCAAAGATCTTAACCTGGGCTGAGACCACAATATACGACACTATCGACTGTATCCGTATAGTTACAATTTTGAACTCTCCTAGTTACACAGCAGCACGAGTAAGGACAAAAATTATCCTCTAAACACCTTCACCACATGCTGAAGGAAACCATAAGCTGATTTGTCTGCCAAATTACCCTGTTAAACCTGTGGAAATTACTTACACAGATCCATGGATGCTTTAGTGCTTCTGATGCTGTGATACGTTTTGCTGGGTTGATGGTAAGCATTTTATTGATAAGGTCTTTTGCTTCAGGAGTCACTGTATCCCATTCCGGTGAGGGGAACTTAAGAAAAAAAAATACATACGTGTTTATTACCTTCTGCATTCTTTACACAATTTAACCTAAGGATTTTTAGTGATGCTATTTCTGTAACATTAATTGCTAGCGTAACTACGCAGTTTTAAGGGTAAAAATGCAGTTCACCACAATTAGAAGAATTTAAATTAGCCAGTTTTATAAATAATGTTTTTCTCCTTTACTGTTTTGACCTTTTATTTATTTGGTTCAAATGCACAGCATTTCTATATTTACAACAACACGATGCCAAGTGAAATTCATAGCATAAGGTAACAATGGCAGACAGAATAACATATTCCAGTCACCTGAGAGGCATATGGCCATACAGCACTTAATACAGTCCTAGTTTCTCTTTTAATAAAGACAGAAATATTAAGCACTATTATGCAAACTCCCTGTTCGCTTTCTTTCAATGTAAATCTTAATGCTAACTGCATAGTTATGGTATATAAATCTAACCAGTTACGAATTTAACAGCCCCCTGCTCAGCAGAATATTTATACATGCACTCAAAGCGTCTGCTCAAACGCAAATGGAATGAAAAAAACCCATGTCTTAAACTGCTTTTGTGAACCGACCTTAACCTTGAAGATTTTGTGTTTCCCATTGCTGAAAGTATTTATCCTTAGACAACAGGAATTTGATATTATCTAGGCACAGTATGCCACAAGTATGTATTATGCATGTACAATGCAGATGCACAGTTCAGTCTCTGCACTTCCTCATTTCTTGCCCTCTCGGCTGAAACCGTAATTCCCCACTGTCACCCTGTTTGTTACTGTACGATCACTTGTTCAGTAGGAAGAAGACTTGACAGACCATAAGTTTATTTTCACTAAAAGGCCACAGCATAACAACTCCCTTTTCAGTCATCGCCACCCAGGACTGGATTCAAGTAAGAGCTTAAAAATTGTAAGATTCTGTCTTTTCCTCTTCATCAATCGCAAATGACTTAAATCTGAGGACCAACAGCTTTGTCTGTTTAACAGAATATACATGGATGATGTTGCAAAATTCATAATGTCACCAAATCATCAGTTCTTACTCACCAACAGCTGTAATGCTTTTTGTTGGAATACACATAGTTAATGAAACTATTCCTTTTGAAAAGCTCTATAGCAGCCTGTCTTTCCAAAAGTGGGCAATACAACAGCATCACGGTGTATGTAAGAAGTTTAAGACTTCTTAAAACAATTTAGAATAACTGACTGGTTGAAGTGATAAACCACAAGGAAAAACAGAGGCCCTTGGGAGTTCACGGAGGTCTGAACAGGCTCGTCAGGGTAACATAAGCTTGCATGATTTATGCAAGGACCAAACAATGAAAGCTTAGAGCCATAGGGAAATTAGATTTAAATTAGCACAGGATGTTCCCATCCCAATAAGTTCATGTTACTGAAGTGACAGTTACTTTATTGAGTGGCTCATAAAGATAACCAATACAAAAAAAAAAAAAAAA